>JASVEL010005209.1:0-54671 GCA_032618575.1 Nicotiana noctiflora | reverse complement strand
CAAGCCACTCCGTTCGCACTGTTATTTCCTATGTTAAGGCTTGATGCATGGTCGAGAAGGGGTGTCTAGCTTATCTGGCTTATGTTCGCGATTCCAGCGCAGAGGTTCCTTCCATTGAGTCAGTCCCTATTGTACGAGAATTTCCCGAGGTTTTCCCTTCAGACCTGCCGGGCATGCCACCCGATAGGGATATTGATTACTGCATTGATCTGGCACCGGGCACTCAACCCATCTCTATTCCACCCTATCGTATGGCCCCGCCGGAGTTAAAAGAGCTAAAATATCAGTTGCAAGACCTTCTTGAGAAGGGCTTTATCAGGCCCAGTGTTTCCCCCTGGGGAGCACCTGTATTGTTTGTGAAGAAGAAAGATGGCTCGATGCGGATGTGTATTGATTACCCGCAATTGAACAAAGTGACAATAAAGAATAAGTATCCACTGTCGAGGATTGATGATTTGTTTGACCAGCTCCAGGGAGCGAGGGTGTTCTCAAAGATAGACTTGAGGTCAGGCTACCATCAGCTGAAGATCAGGGCGGCTGACATTCCTAAGACAGCCTTTCGTACTAGATATGGACATTATGAGTTCTTGGTCATGTCCTTCGGGTTGACCAATGCCCCAGCAGCATTCATGGAGTTAATGAATCGAGTGTTCAGGCCTTACTCAGATCTGTTCGTGATAGTCTTTATAGATGACATCCTGGTATACTCCCGCAACCAGGAAGACCACGAGCAGCACCTCAGAGTGGTTCTTCAGACTCTGAAGGATAATCAGCTATATGCCAAGTTTTCGAAATGTGAGTTCTGGTTGACTTCGGTGGCATTTCTGGGCCACATCGTATCAGTGGAAGGTATTCAGGTTGACCCAAAGAAGATTGAGGCAGTCCAGAATTGGCCTTGACCAGCTTCAGTGACTGAGATCCGGAGTTTCTTGGGATTAGCACGTTACCACCGTCGATTTGTAGAGGGGTTTTCTTCTATTGCAGCCCCGATGACCAGGTTGGCCCAGAAGGGTGCCCAGTTCCAGTGATCAGAGGAGTGTGAGGAGAGCTTTCAGAAGCTCAAGACAGCCTTGACTACAGCACCAGTGCTGATAGTACCTACGGGTGCAGGGCCTTACACAGTTTAGTGTGATGCATCCCGTACAGGGCTTGGAGCGGTGTTGATGCAAGATGGTAAGGTTATCACTTATGCTTCGAGGCAGTTAAAAATACATGAGAAGAATTATCCGGTTCATGATCTTGAGTTAGCAGCAGTGGTTCATGCCTTAAAGATCCGGAGGCATTATCTATATGGTGTGACGTGTGAGGTGTACACTAATCACAAGAGCCTACAGTACTTGTTCAAGCAAAAGAAGTTGAATCTACGACAACGGAGATGGTTAGAGTTGCTGAAAGACTATGATGTTACTATTCTATACCACCCAGGTAAAGCCAATGTGGTGGCCGATGCATTGAGTATAAAGTCTTCCAGTATGGGTAGTCTTGCATTCATTCCGGTCAGTCAGAGACCATTTGCTCTAGATGTCCAGGCCTTAGCTAACCGGTTCGTGAGATTAGACATTTCTGAGCCTAGCAGGGTATTAGCCTGCACGGTCGCTCGTTCTTCTCTATTAGAGCGTATCCGTGAGAGGCAATTTGATGATCCTCATTTGCGTGATTTGAGAGATACAATACAGTGGGGAGGTGCCACGAAGGTAAATCTAGATGATGATGGGGTATTGAGATTGCAGGGCCGAGTTTGTGTGCCCAATGTCAAGGGGATTCGAGAGTTGATCTTAGCGGAGGCCCACAGTTCGCGGTATTCTATTCATCCGGGCGCCGCGAAGATGTACCAGGACTTACGGCATCACTATTGGTGGCGCAGAATGAAGAAACACATCGTTGCGTATGTCGCTCGGTGTCTAAATTGTCAGCAGGTGAAATATGAGCACCAGAGGCCTGGTGGTGTATTCTAGAGGATTGAGATTCCCGAGTGGAAATGGGAGCGGGTCACTATAGATTTCATTACGGGACTTCCTTTGACTCGGAGGAAATTTGATGCTATTTGGGTCATTGTTGATAGGCTGACCAAGTCAGCACACTTCATTCCAGTATATGTCTCCTACTCATCGGAGAGGTTAGCAGAGGTTTACATTAGAGAGATTGTTCGACTCCACGGGGTGCCGGTATCTATTATCTCTGATCGCGATACACATTTTACCTCGCGGTTCTGGAGAGCGGTCCAGCAGGAGTTAGGCACCCAGGTTCAGGTGAGTACAACTTTTCATCCTCAGACGGATGGTCAGTCCGAGAGGACTATACAAATTCTAGAGGATATGCTTCGAGCCTGTGTCATTGATTTCGGAGGTTCGTGGGACCAGTTTCTGCCATTAGGAGAGTTCGCCTACAATAACAGCTACCAGTCCAGCATCCAGATGGCCCCGTATGAGGCGTTGTATGGTAGGCGATGTCGATCTCCAGTCGGATGGTTTGAGCCGGGAGAGGCTCGGTTGTTGGGGACGGACTTAGTTCGGGAGGCCTTGGATAAGGTCAAGACTATCCGGGAGAGATTGCGTTCAGCTCAGTCCAGACAGAAGACTTATGCGGATCGTAAGGTTCGAGATGTAGACTTCATGGTCGTTGAGAAAGTATTGCTTCGAGTGTCGCCTATGAAGGGTGTGATAAGGTTCGGGAAGAAGGGTAAGCTCAACCCTAGGTATATTGGCCCATTTGAGATTCTAGACCGAGTGGGAGGGGTGGCTTACAGACTAGCTCTGCCGCCTAGCTTATCAGCCGTGCATCCAGTTTTTCATGTATCTATGCTTCGGAGATACCACGGCAATTCCACACATGTGCTAGACTTCAGCATTGTCCAATTGGACAATGATCTATCCTACGAGGATGAGCCGATGGTCATTCTAGACCGGCAGGTTCGACAGTTGAGGTCGAAGAGTTATCCTTCTGTGCGTGTTCAGTGGAGAGGTCAGCCTCCTGAGGCATCGACCTGGGAGTCCGAGTCTGATATGCGGAGCCGCTACCCACATTTGTTCCCCGACTCAGGTACTTCCTTCTCTTGTCCGTTCGAGGACGAACAGTTGTTTTAGAGGTGGAGGATGTGACGACCCAATGGGGTCATCACTTGTTTTTCTCATTTGTTCTACACTTCTCAGGCCTTGAAAACCTCATTCTATGCTGCCTCGATTTACGTCCGTGATTCGGGCATGTAGTCGGAAAGATTTGTGATAGAAAATATGAATTCTATGAAACATTTGGAGAAAAATGATATTAATATTGATATAGTTGACTTCGGTCAACATTTTTGGTAAGCGGACCCGGACTCGAGATTGGACGATCCCGGAAGGTCCGTAGGAAAATATGGGACTTGGACATGCGTCCGGAGTCAAATTTTGAGGCCTAGAGCCCAAGTTATGAATTTTTCTGTGAAATTATTTTTGCTGTAATTATTAAAGGAAAATGAATTAAATGACCATGGTATCGGGCTCGTATTTTGGTTCCGACGCCCGGTACAAGTCTTAAGTATAATATATGTGCTTTCTGCAAAGTTTGGTGACATTTGGATGTCGTTTTTTGGACCTTGAGTTCCAAGTTTGAAAGTTTTTGAAAACCAAAAGTATGAAAATCATGAACTTGAGGCTTGATTTGATGAAAACGATGTTATATTGGCGATGTGATGGCACGAACAAGTTTGTAATGTGTTTTTTATGTTGTGTACATGTTTAGTTGGGAGCCCGGGGGGCTCGGGTAAAGATTTGATAGGCCGTTGGATCAATTTCTGAATTTTTGCACTGCTGGTTTTTCACCCAGCTGTTGGCTTCGCATTTGCGAAGAATTTCTCGCAAATGCGAAGGTGACAGGTCAAGGCTGGGTTCACAAATGCGAACCCTTGATCGCAAATGCGAAGGGGTGTCCAGGACTGCTTGGTTCGCAATTGCGAACAAAACCTCGCAATTGCGAGGCCCTCCATTAACCGTCTGGTTTCGCAAATGTGAAGCTCCTGTCGCAAATGCGAACATCCCTTGTCCCAGCAAGGTTCGCAAATGCGAAGCGTGTCTCGTAAATGCGAGAACAGCATGCCCCAAACCAGTAGCGTTCGCAATTGCGAACAAATGTTCGCAATTGCGATATCCGCAGATGTGTAATTCTATACTTAAACGAATTTTTCAATTCATTCTTCACTTTTTCAAAACCCTCACACCACACACGAGCTCTCAAGGCTAAATTCACTCCAAAGAAATTGTAAGTCACTTTTTACTTAATTCTTTCAATTCCTAACAACGTTAAACATGTTTTTAAATAAGAATCAAAGGTTTTCATGGTAGAAATCCATGTTTTTGGGTAGAACCTAGGTTTTTCATGAATTGGGCAATTGGACCTCGAATTGAGGTCCGATTTTGAAACAAATCATATAATTGAACTCGTGGGGGAATGGGTAACCAGATTTTGGCCCGAAACCCGAGTTCCGACCACGTGGGGCCAGGGACGTTTTGGGAAATTTTGGGGTAAACTTTGAAAAAAACATCTTTAAACATTCAAACCAAGTTAATTAGTGATTATTAATATAATGGAATCAATTGTGATTAGATTCGAGCTAGTTAAAAGCGGAAATTCGGGTAAAAAGCTATAATTGAAGCATAACTTGGACTTCAAGGCTAGAGGTAAATGTTTGTTCTATCCTAGCTTGAGGGAATAGGATTATGTGCTATGTGCTATGTGATCGAGTGCGGTATATGGGCTGTGGTGACGAGCATCCATACACCGGCATCTAGCATGACTATGAGTCGTTGTTGATACTTGTTGTGAGACATATTTGAAGATAAATTGTTGAACCCTTGCCGAGTTGTAGAATTGATATTGTTCTCCCTTTCCGGGACTTGTTGTGAAGTGAGATATTGATTGCCCTTGCCGGGACTTTGTTGTAATGATTATTGTGTCCCTTGCCGGGACGGTTCATGATTTGTTGTTTTCATTCTCTGCCCTTAACTGTGATTGTTATTTGGGTGAGGAAGAGTGATAATGCACGAAGGGTGATGTCGTGCCTTGATTTATTGTTTATGCACGAAGGTTAATGACGTGCCTTGTTATTGATTATGCATGAAGGTTAATGCCGTGCCATGTTATTGATTATGCACGAAGGATCATGCCGTGCCTTGTTATTGAACCATGTACGAAGGATCATGCCATACCATGGATGCGAGGATGAGAGTAAAAGCACGAAGGGTGATGCCGTGTACTTTATTTTCTATTTGGTGAGGATGAGAGTAAAAGCACGAAGGGTGATGCCGTGCACTTTATTTGCTATTTCATTGACTTAACATTGCTTGTTTCTCATTATACTTGTTTTCCTTGTTGATTTAATAACTGTTGATTAACTGTCGAGTTCTTATGTGACATTCCTTGTTGCGTTGTTACTTGATTTTTTTCTCGTTATCTTGTGGTATACATATATATATAGAACTGCACAGGTTTATGTGGGTGTCTGGTCCTAGGCTTGTCACTACTTCGCCCGGATAGGCCAGGCACTTACTAGCACATGGGGTCGGTTGTGCTGATACTGCACTTCTATGCGTTTTTGCACAGGTCCAGGTTTCGATCAGGAGCATCGGCAGTAGATCTTTTGCGTGAGAGTTGATCATATTTGAGACCGAGGTAGCTTGCAGGCGTCCGTAGGCCCGACGTCTCTTCCTTTTATTTATGTCATTAGCTGTAGTCTCCTTGTTCCGAGACAAATAGATTATGTTATATTTCTTTCAGACTTTTATGTATAGTATTCATGTAGTAGTTCGTGAGTTGGTGACTCCACGTCTTGGGTAGAGGATTTCAGTATTATTTTACCTTGAAATTGCTTCTTACTATTTTTATAAAGTCTTCCGCACTTGTTTAATTAAGGTTATGGTTTGGTTGTTAAATTGAATATAAAATATTGCTAAAAACAGGATAGTATGAATAAAGTGGCTTGCCTAGCTACCACGAGTAGGCGCCATCACGATCCCGATGTTGGGGAAAAATCCGGGTCATGACACTATCCCTATTATTTCTTCTACAATATTTAAGGAATGATCATATTTAAACCTCAAGGGAATGAAGTCCAAATTAATGGAAAATAGAATTAGCTGTGATGATGTATTTTTTTTATACCGTTGGAGTGTTGGTGGCATATATTTGATCCCTTACCTTGGTTTCGTTGCATGTGCTTGTTGACATAATTTTTATGTTATAAACAGTGTTAGTCTTATTTTAGCTTCTTTTGGTACTTATTAGTTAGGCGTGTTTATACTGATAAACTTTTCGTAGAATCCCAAAAATATTCTTATTGGTGTAATCGATAACCGAATTGATAAGCCCCAAAAATCGATAAATCGAAATCGAAAAAATTGAAATCTTATTGAAACGATAACGATAAAGGTCAAAATCGAATTGATAAATCGAATGCACACCCTTACTTTATCAATACAATTAAAAAGAAAGACAAACTCTAATAGTCGTCCCAAAAAGTGACTAGTTACTACTTTGGAAAAATAATATTGTATAACCGCTCTCAACATAATGGGCAAAAAATATTTTTTTTGTATATATATATTTTCTCTGTATTAAATACAAAATTATAAAAATTATATACACTTTTTCGACTACTGAATGTAATAGTATATGCCGCGAGTTAGAAGTGATAACACCATATAAATTTTATGCTTAAGGGAGGGTCTAGGGTAAACTAATACCAAAAGTCACCTCATAATAATGACGGCCCATATATGCAACGTGTTATCAGCGTAAAAATAAAAGAAAATTTTACACTCTATAGAAAAGCTTAGTACCGTATTTATTTTAAGTAAACACCATTTTAAGAAATTAAATTTTATAGCTACATTTTATCCTTTATAGCAAAATATCTAATTACAGTTATATCCTACACTTAAGGCACCATATACGTTAATTAATATTTTCAGATTTTCTATCACATAATCGCGGTAATTTTTACAAACCATGTTCTCTCTCTTTTTACATACACTTTACTCTCTTCTTCCACAAAACTACGATTGAATCCCCATTTCCTACGACAGTGTAATACTCTATGGAAACTGTCAACACCTAACTATTTTTTTTCATTCGCTTTATTCCCACACTATCCCCTTTTCCCGGGCAAAACTCGTGTCACGACTAGGGGGTGTCCATTCGATTTATCGATTTGATTTTGACTATTATCGATAATTACTTATCGATTATCGATTTGTACATATGCTTATCGTTATCATTTCAATAAGGTTTCGATTTTTTTGATTTCGATTTATTAAATTTTTGGGGCTTATCGATTCGGTTATCGGTTACACCAATAAGAAAATTTGTGGGATTCCACGGAAAGTATATCGCTATAAACACGCCTAACTAATATGGACAAAAAGAAGCTAAAATACGACGAACATTATTTATAACATAAAATTTGTGTCAACAGACACATGCAATGAAACTAAAGTAAGAGATCAAATATATATCACCAACACTCCTACGGTATTAAAAAAAATAAAAATACATCATCACTGCTAATTCTATTTTTTATTAGTTTGAACTTCATTCCCTTGAGCTTTAAATATGATCATTCCTTAAATGTGGTAGATGAAATAATTAGGGGTGTGCATTTGATTTATCGATTTGATTTTGACCCTTATCGATAATTACTTATCGATTATCGATTTGTACATATGCTTATCCTTATCGTTTCAAAAGGGTTTCGATTTTTTCGATTTCGTTTATCAATGAACCGATAACGAATAATCGATTCGATTTATCGATAAACCGATTCGTATGCACACCCCTACTCACGACCCCAAAACCCGATTGTGATGGCGCCCAGCGCATTGCTAGGCCAGCCCAACCAAATACACTCTCATCCCGAGCTTAGAGCTCAAAATTATTTATTTTAAGTCATCAACAGTGAAGGAAAACAAGATCAAACCGATAGTATTAAGAATATCCAGAAATCTCCTGAAAATACAACGTAACTTTCCAAAGATCTGGGGTCACGAGCCAAGAGCCTCTATCAGAATATCAGTCAATAGTGTAAATACTCTACAAGTCTAAGAGTACGCAGAATAAAACAAGTAATAATAGAGTCATAAGGGGGAGTGTCGGGTCCTGCGGACGCCAGGCAGCTACCTCGACGATCCCAAATGGAGCTCTATATCAGCTTCAAGCTCAGCTAAGCTCCCAAGTACCTGGATCGGCACACATGGTGTAGGGAGTCGAGTGAGTACTTCCAACTCAGCGGTAATAAAAGTAAATAATGTTGAGGGAAAGAAAACCACACAAGGCACTATCTCATGCTATAAACATATAGAATTATTTTTTAAACTGAAGTACACTTTCAGGGTATTCCTTTTTAACATATATGAGTAGATTATTTAGAAATATCTTTTTAACATCTCTTCCTTTCATTATAACAGATAAATACATGGGTACAACCTCAAACAGTGCAAGTCTGCACTCAAATCAGCCCTTTGGGCTCAACACTCCTTAACAATTTCCACCAGGGTATCTGGTTAATAAGGCATATAACACATGTATGCCAGTAATATATGAGTGCTAAATGTCATGCCACGTAGTACAAGTAAAGCCAATGTATGTATGCAATGTAATGCATATGATGTTGTGGTGTACAGCCCGATCTAGGCAAAGGCGCCTGCACTCACTGTGGGGGTTCAGACTCCGGAGGGGCTCCTACAGCCCAAGCGCAATATCAATATCACTCCTGCTGCGCCGTGCAGCCCAATCCATGCATAGGCGTGAATGCATATAAGCCCTTTGGGCAACAATGTCATAACAACTCACAACTAAAATATCTTCAAAGCCTCGTTTAAGTTTTCAAATCTTATAAAAAATGCTGAGTAGCAAAATACCTTTTTAAAACCTTAGACGGAGATGAAAATATGCACAGTATTATCAAGACAGTGATACCAATCCCTGAAAGATTCAAATATTCTGCACTAAGCCCCAAACATGATAACCAGTTCAGTTCATGATAATTAATATCTTTATTAAGGTATCAATTCAATTTCAAGCAATTAGGTAGTATTATTTATTAAGAGGGATGGACCAAGTCACAATCCCCAATGGTGCTCTACCCCATGCCCGTTATCCGGCGTGCAAGTCACCCAAATACAATACTAAGATGTGCAAGTCCGGGGTTTACTAACCCTCAGGACATCATTTATAAATATTACCCACCTCGAACCGGCGAAACTCTAGCCCGCGACGCCTTAGCTCCTCAAACCGGCCTCCACGCTGAAACTAGCCAAAATGAGTACAAATATATCAAATAGGCCAATGGAACAACACCCAATCGAAAACAATCGAAATCTATGAAAAATCTCGAAACTAGCAAAACCTGAGCCCCGGGCCCGCTTCTAAAAAAATCATAAAACTCACATCTTGGGCATTCTCATCTCACCACGAGTCCATACATATAAAATTTATCAAAATCGAAGTTCATTTCCCCATTCAAATCATCAATTTCTATTTCTTAGGCTTCAAGCAAAACCCCATTTTAACACCTTAATTCCTCCATTTTGAGAGATTAAATACATGTTTTATCAATATAATGACATAATTTAGGTCCAAGAGTCCTTACCTGATGATACTCCGCGAATCCCTCTTCAAAATCGCCCAGTTCCTCTCTAAGTTCGAAGCCCCAAATAATATTTCTCTATTGAAATTTCATAACACTGACGCATTTAAGCCCTCAGCGATTTCCGCTTCTGCGGCTCTTGGACTGCACCTGTGGTCCCACTTCCGCAATTAAATTACCGCTTCTGTGGTTTCTTACTAAGTCCCGCTCGACCACTTATGCGGTCATGCACCGCTTCTGCGGAAGTCCCCCAAGCCACCTAAGGCCGCTTCTGTGATCGATTTCTCAATCCTGCGAACTCGCTTCTGCAAGTTAATTTCCGCTTCTGCGAAACCTGATGGGCTAAACTGGACTTCGCACCTGCGAACACTTGTCCTCGTCTGTCGATTCGCATCTGCGACCTACCTTCTGCAGATGCGGAAATGCCTGCTGCAACTCAAAATCAGCACACTCCAAACTCCAAATTCTCTCGTTCCACCACCAGAAATCACCCTGAGGCCCCCGGGACCTCATTCAAAAATACAAACCCACTCTAAAATATCATACGAACTTGTTCCAATCATAAAAACATACCCTTAAACACAAGAATCATCAAATTAAGGCGAATTCAAGCCTAATTTCAACCAAAACTTCCGAAACCTATATTCCATCAAAAACCCGACCAAATGATGTCCGAATGACCTGAAAATTTGCAGACATATCCAAAATCACCTAACGAATCTACTACTACTGTCGCAATTCCATTTCGACTCCCGGATCAAAATCTCACATATCGATCGGATTTCGCCAAAATTCCAACTTAGCCAATTCAAGCGTATTTCTACACCGGACCTCCAAATTCAATTCCGATCGCTCCCCTAAGTCACAAATCACCTCCCGAAGCTAACCGAATCACCAAAATTCACATCCGAGCCCTTTAACAACATAGTCAACTTCAGGTTGACTTTTTTGAAATAAGCTTCTTTTAAAAATGCTATATGCCTTATTTTCAACCACACTCAATCCAAATTCACCTGATAGGCCCTAATACAGATATAGAAACATGAAAAAATATAATAAGGGTAAAACGGGGTGGTAACTCACGTGACGACAGATCGGGTCGTCACATTTTCCCTAACTTAAATAAAAGCTCGTCCTCGAGTGGACCCAAAGTTGTATTAGAAGAAACCCAATGGCTGAATGACCTTACCAAGCATATACTCAGGGTGATCCCACGTCACCCTATCTCATATAAGCCCGATAACACAATATAGCTGGAATTTCACAGACCATCTGAACTATAGGCCACATTGCACTTCCCGAAATCATACACCAAATCAGAACCCCACTTCTATACTCATAATAAACCTGAACCAACTATAATAACCCATACTCGCCACCCCAGGTGAAATCATCTAATATGCTTTACAACCCAAACACTCGAGACGATCACATCTATTCACAGCAATTGCACACAATAACCAAATACCAACAGAAGAACCTTTTTCATTGGCTAAAGTCTTATTCTAACACTTTCATATACTGCCCATGGCAATCGAAACACGCGATACACCGAACCTATTTCTCTGGTCAACCATTCATGAATTTGTTTCCCTTTTGACTAATACCACAACAGATTTCAAAACCAAACCTCGATATTACCTTGCTAACCAACTAAAATCACATATACTCGCACTTATTAATGACTCCAATGATCGTTTCGGTTATAACACACCACACGGGTGATATGACACATCAATACCGGCCTAAGCCACGACGAGCACATCACAGGCTCCAATAAAAATAATCTGAATGCACTCAAATCATGACAACTGACTCAACTGAAGAGCGGTAATTCCAATTCCTCCGTACCATCACAACACAGAACTGAGATCCCATCTCACAACATAGAAATAGGGTAACCGAATCCTCCTCGAAAGGTCATAACATCACGTGGCCTTGCCACAACTCATGATTCTATCCAAACACTATTACCCATGAAGCACCTCACATCACCATGCTCAAAACGGTCAGCCACGCACAGGCTTAGGTCTGAACTCAAGCAATCAATCACACCCACATCGAATCAATTAATATACTCTACTCAATCCTGAAACAGACACAACCGATGTGCTATTTGCCGAGCAATACCCAATACGGACTTTTCCTCAGAATCCAGGAAGTAACATATACAAGGTAACATATAACTAAGTCTATTTTCACATCACACTGTTGTGGCATGCAACCCGATCCAAATAACATACCCGTGGCGGCGTGCCACCCACTCCAATTACCATACACGTGGCGGCGTGCCACCCGATCCACACATATATACCTCACAAAAGGAAATGCGCATCGAGTCAAATTTGCTCATTACAATAGACACTTATAGTCCTAAGCTCGACCACATTAAACGCATCTGAAAAGTCCATCAATACCGAAACTGAACCAATGGTAGAAACCTCTGCACCGACCTTCGCCAAGAAGGCCTAACAAAATAATACCACACACTGTCTGCTGGCCCTGGGGTATAACTACCCTGCTAGAACATAATTTGATGCACTCTGTTACGCAATCTGAGGCATTTTCCAACATAGTCCATAACACATTAGTCTAGACAATCTAACTTAAGACAACCAATCTGCAATCAAATATCATAACCCAAATTCGACATATCAAGCAAAGAAAGACCCACTAGTCTTCCAATTTCCAATAACCGCTAAACGGTGCCGACACACACGGTATACAACCACTGTATAGGCGGATCACGAGAACTTCTAGTCTCCAACACATATATAACATAGGATTCACGATGACGGATCCCACATTCCGTCATATGAATACATACATCCATCAAACATACATTCACACCACGAAAAACATTCAGAATTTCCCTATGCCATCAACAATTCAATCACTGCAGTCGATTAATCAAGTGGATACTGCTATACTACCAGATATTATTAGTTTACATTACCTTGTTCTCCTTGAACATAAACCCCGCCAAATCACTAGAATGGCAGTACCATTTTCCTTAATCATTAGAAAGATTTCTCAAATTATCTGCAGCTGCCTACGCTGCTCAAGAATTTTAATGACTTCCCATTATTATGAACTGATCCAAAACCTTGAACATGACAACGTCAACTTTCCATAACACAACACATCTACTAAACCAGACTAAGGTAACATGGGAACTTCTATTCCTCTCCTACGCTGCAAACGTCGACGCACTCAACTAGTCAAGGACTTTCATGATCCCATATAGAAGAAAAATCATTACACATTCCAAGCTTCGCATACCAATAGAAAATATACTCATTTTCAAACCACGATACAACACATCACGAGCTCTTTTTCCCAAATTTCATTGCATAAGCTAAACTGCTAGGACTGAATCTTTTTACCCACATCGAGCTACGCAACTGCCAACACTCAAGAGCTTTATTGCACAATACCTGCAAGACTCATACATAAGACCACATGGTCTAAGACCCATAGACCGCTGAATACTCTCTCAATGTTTCCCAGAAGTACCACATTCTACAATACTTTATTTGAAGAACTTCATGCGATTATGAATTCGTTATCATTACCTTCCAATACGGATACATAGAATCCCATCATTATCATAACATATCACAAGTCTTGATCTCTTCTAACAAAACCACAGTCTTTGGCCACATACACAAACTTAAGACACCTGATTGTCACAAGCAAAATCTTGAACACCGCAAAACCATTCTCGGACATCATTCACCCTTATTTAGCTGTAATTCAACTGTCTTATTGAATAGAACCACTCGTGCCTTGTTAGAACTCTGACACCGCAGAACATGATTACATATATATACAATTAGCTACCTTTCTTTTCTATACACCAAACATTCTTTACCAACAGTAGTTCAAAACATCCTAGTATTTCTTCACATCTACGAAGCACCATAACCTTTATCAAAATTTCCCAACATACTTAGAGACAAAAATAACATAGCACACAACAGTGTAATCAGTTAATCATTAACAACCTCCCCAACTTGGCTCGAAGCCATATATCAAAGCACTTTAACCACTCATAACATTCTTATTCAAATGATGCCACAATGTTATAGTGAGATTAAACTCAAGTCATTTACAAGCTTTGGCGGAGACTCGAATCATCAGAAATCTTAACCCTACTGCAATTCTTGCATTCATTCACACACAACAGTTAAGCCCACTCTTTAGGTGACAAAATCTTTTCTAAGTCCCAAATTTTCCAAAAATTTCAACAGAGTTTCCTTTGTAATTTGGCCTATCCACCTGCCAGAGAATCACCAAAACTATCCTAACAATACATGCGCAACTCGACAAGACATCACAATGTATATCAACAACATTAATCTCAATACTACACGAATTATATTATCAAAATTGGTACATGAACATGCGATGCACCTGCTCGAATCATAACATATATCAAATACCTTTCACCACAATACACATAGCACAAACAATTCGGTCTTCCTAAGTCTGAACTCATACTACCACACGTAGTGTACTTTACCTTTCCACTAAGAGACATGAACATATTCACCACGCCCATAGCTAAGGGCCACATAATAGATCATAATAAGAATCGAACACCCTACAACTCAACCATTATCAAGCCGCCATTTCCACGATTAGGGACAATACTGATCATACAAATTTCATAATACCAGTTGCAATAATCAGCACCTCGGTGCTCAAACCATAGACAAAGATTCGGCCTCAAGTCCTCCCGACTGGCCCAACATGAACTCACAGAGATTATATCTCGCCCCTCGATTGGGGAATCACAAGCCATCAAGGAAAATATAATACTAAGCGCTCGAGTGCGCATATAGACGTGTGGAAGAAATTTTAAGAATTATATCTCAAGCTGAATCAAGTACGCAGGATAAGAATTCCAAGAATGTGAAGTGTTTTCTAAAAGGTCTGTAGCCTCTCGAGGATAAATACAGACGTCTCCGTACTGATGCGCGAGACACTACTAACTGACTCAAGACTCATGAGGCCTAGTAACCTAGGCTCTGATACCAACTTGTCACGACCCTAAAACCCGATCGTGATGGCGCCCAGCATATTGCTAGGCCGGACCGACCAAATACACTCTCATCCCGAGCTTAGAGCTCAACATTATTTATTTTAAGTCATCAACAGTAAAGGAAAACAAGATCAAACTGATAGTAGTAAGAATATCCAGAAATCTCCCGAAAATACAACGTAACTTCCCAAATATCTAGGGTCACGAGCCAAGAGCCTCTATTAGAATATCAGTCAATACTGTAAATACTCTACAAGTCTAAGAGTACGCAGAATAAAACAAGTAATAACAGAGTAACAAGGAGGAGCGTGCGGATGCCAGGCAGCTACCTCGACGATCCCAAATGGAGCTCTGTATCAGCTTCAAGCTCAGTTAAGCTCCCAAGTACCTGGATCTGCACACATGGTGCATGGAGTCGAGTGAGTACTTCAATTTAGCGATAATAAAAGTAAATAATACTGAGGGAAAGAAAAACACACAAGGAACTATCTCATGCTATAAACATACAAAATTATCTTTTAAACTGAAGTACACTTTCAGGGTATTCCTTTTTAACATATGTGAGTAGATTATTTAGAAATCTCCTTTTAACATCTCTTCCTTTTATTATAACATATCAATACCTGGGTACAACCTCAAACAATGCAAGTCTGCACTCGAATCAGCCCTTTGGGCTCAGCACTCCTTAACAATTTCCACCAGGGTATCTGGTCAATAAGGCAGATAACACATGTATGCCAGTAATTTATGAGTGCTAAATGCCATGCCACGTAGTACAAGTAAAGCCAATGTATGTATGCAATGCAATGTATATGACGCTGTGGCGTACAAGCCGATCCATGCAAAGGCGCCCGCACTCACTATGGGGGTTCAGACTCCGGAGGGGCTTCTACATCCCAAGCACAATATCAATATCACTCCTGATGCGGCGTGCATCCCGATCCATGCATAGTCATGAATGCATATAAGCCCCTTGGGCAAACAATGTCATAACAGCTCACAACTGAAATGTCATCAAAGCCTCGTTTAAGTTTTCAAACCTTATAAAAACTGGTGAATAGCAAAATACCATTTTAAAACCTTAGACTGAGATGAAAATATGCACAGTATTATCAATATAGTGATACCAATCCGTGAAGGATTCAAATATTCGGCACTAAGCCCCAAACATGATAATCAGTTCAGTTCATGATAATTAATATCTTTATTAAGGTGTGAATTCAATTTCAAGCAATTAGGTAGTATTATTTATTAAGCGGGACGGACCAAGTCACAATACCCAATGGTGCTCTACCCCACGTCCGTTATCCGGCGTGCAAGTCACCTCAATACAACACTAGGATGTGCAAGTCCGGGGTTTACTATCGCTCAAGACATCATTTACAAATATTACCCACCTCGAACCGGCGAAACTCTAGCCCGCGATGCCTTAGCTCCCTAAACCGGCCTCCATGCGCATTGAAACTAGCCAAAATCAGTACAAATATATCAAAATAGGCTAATGGAACAACACCCAATTGAAAATAATCGAAATCTATGAAAAATCTCGAAACTAGCAAAACCCGAGCCCGGTGCCCGCTTCTCGAAAAATAATAAAACTCACATCTTCGGAACTCTCGTCTCGCCACGAGTCCATACATATAAAATTTATCAAAATCGGAGTTCATTTGCCCATTCAAATCATTAATTTTCTATTTCTTAAGCTTCAAGCAAACACCCCATTTTTACACCTTAATTCCTTTATTTTCACAGATTAAATATATGTTTTATCAATATGATGACATAATTTAGGTCCAAGAGTCCTTACCTGGTGATACTCCGCAAATCCCTCTTCAAAATCGCCCAATTCGTCTCTAAGTTCGAAGCCCCAAATAATTTTTCTCTATTGAAATTTCATAACACTCACGCATTTAAGCCCTTAGCAATTTTCGCTATTGCGGCTCTTGGACCGCACCTGCGGTCCCGCTTCTGCGATTATCGCTTCTGCGGTTTCTCACTAAGTCTTGCTTGACCGCTTCTGCGGTCATGCACCACTTCTGCGGAAGTCCCCCATGCCACCTAAGGCCGCTTTTGCGATCAATTTCGCGCTCCTGCGAACTCGCTTCTGGTAGTTAATTTCCGTTTTTGCGAAACCTGATGGGCTAACCTGGACTTTGCACCTGTGGACACTTGTCCTCTTCTGCAGAGTTGCATCTGCGATCTACCTTCCGCAGATGCAGAAATGCCTGCTGCAACTCAAAACCAGCATACTCCAAACTCTAAATTCTCTCGTTCCACCACCCGAAATCACCCCGAGGCCCCCGGGACCTCAACCAGAAACACAAACCCACTCTAAAACATCATACGAACTTGTTCCAATCATAAAAATATACCCTTAAACACAAGAATCATCAAATTAACACGAATTCAAGCCTAAGTTTCAACCAAAACTTCTGAAACCTATATTCCATCAAAAACCCGACCAATTGATGTCCGAATGACCTGAAAATTTGCAGACATATCCAAAATCACCTAACGAAGCTACTGCAACTGTCGAAATTCCATTCCGAATCTCGGGTCAAAATATCACCTATCGACCAGATTTCGCCAAAATTCCAACTTAGCCAATTCAAGCATATTACTACACCGGACCTCCAAATTCGATTCCGATCGCTCCCCTAAGTCACAAATCACCTCCCAAAGCTAACCGAATCACCGAAATTCACATCCGAGCCCTCTAACCAATTGGTCAATTTCATGTTGACTTTTTCTAAAACAAGCTTCATTCTAAAAGGTTATATGCCTTATTTTCAACCAGACTCAATCCAAATTCACCCGATAGGCCCTAATACAGATATAGAAATAGGAAACAACATAATAAGGGGAAAACGGGATGGTAACTCACGTGACGACGGGTCGGGTCGTCACAACTCGTTAGTTTTGTTCACTTCTATGCCTATATTATCGAAATACACTCTGTAAGCAAGAGGGAATCAGTAATGGCGAGGAAATTACGGTCGTTTAGGAAGAATTTCGAAAAGAAAAGAGAAAGAGAAAGGCTTTGTGAGATTCAGGGTTTTGCTCTATAGCGGATTTGTCAGAAATTAGGATTTGTTCTTGATCAAAGACGACGGGTTTTAGAATTGAGCAACTTATTTTTCTGTTAATATAGTTCAATGTTTTTTTAACGTATTACGCTATATTTTTATGTATTTCATTGTATTTACTATTTTTTTATTGTATTTCAATGTATCCAATTGTATTCCATGTATTTTGTTGTATTCAATGTCTCGCTATATGCCATGAATGTATTCATATATATTTTCTTAATTAATATAATTTATGTATTTAGATGTATTATATAATTTATGTGAAGATTGCCTTGTTTTTTGTGTATTTTTCGGTTGAGAATCTTTTTTTATAGCTGAAAATAAAAAATTTGTATGTTATAATTGAGTTTGTTGAGTTATATTAGGAGTCTATTTTGTTAATTGATGCACTTTCCATTTTAAAAACAGTGTAATCCCCTATTTCACTACGTGAATATAGTCGAATACAATAATTTGTCCAGCTCTAATCTCATGTTTCACTCCATGAATATAATCGAATACACTCGAATAGATGAACTTCTCTGATTCACGCCTATTTTTGCTACTGTATTCATGAATACAATAGCTTTAATACATCATATAACTATAGAAAATGTATCTATAATGCATAATATAGCAAATGATATCTATATGTAACTAATTACTACTATAAGATATTGCTTTATAAAAATTTCTCTGAATAAAATAAAAATAAAAGCGTCTTTTTTACTAGAGACATTCTTTGATGTATGTCTACAAGACTACAAGTGTCTATAGCTTGCATTACATTTCCTAATCATAGCATAAAACTGAGATGATACAAATGGAGACATCTATTAGCTCTCGAGATGCATCACTTATTGTTGATCATTTTTGTTTATTGGCTACCCTTCAATTTCTGAAAAGAAGTTGGACCAAATTTTCATCCTGAACGTGCCATGTGCTGCAACATTTTTCTTTTATTTAATGCACATGGATCTGCAGCTTTGCCTTTTAATTCAACTCGATAAACCCCTAATATTCAAAAGAAGTAAAGCTATATCCCTTGTCACTATATCCTCATCCTTCTTTTTCTTTTGTCGTTGCTTTTTCTCTTTGCTTATTCACTACAATCAAATCAAAATTGTTTATTGAAAACATAATGAGTTATCCAAATCCCACCAATGATCATCGTCACCCCCCCCCCCCCCACATGCATGCATTCAACGTACTTTTGAACCTTATTTCTTCTCTAGTAATTGTAGAGTTATTTACAAAGGAATTACTACTATTTAACTAGTGTGGGCTGGGAAGAAAAGTGGTGAAGAATCTCTATATAATTTAGCATCAGAAACTCTGACTTTGCTCATCTTGTCTTCGCACCAATGCAACTGTTCATCATTCAGTTCACTCATTCTCAACACCCTCGACACCACTTTTAAGTCTATTAATCCCATCAATATCTCCATCTCTTCCTCTTCTTTTAATCTTCTTTTCCCCAAACTGCATTTCCCTGACCGACGTACATCTTTCACCCTTGACTTTTTCTGCACCATCATATTATATTATTATTTTAATTTGATATTTGAAGTTTGTTTAATTTACCACAAAATAAATAAAAAAAAGTATATATATACTTGCCTTCTTGTTTACTTTCTTGAGTAAGAGGACAAGTGTTGGGTCAACAGAACCTCTTTTGTTTTTCCTAAATAAAGCTGCTACTAATACTTGGCAACGATTCGTCTTGTCCGCCTTAAGGAAATTCATAAATGTTCTGATTGCTTCTTCCATTATCCCAAGAAATGAATTTGAAGATATTCTTGAGCAAATATTTTCCTCTCCTTTTTCCTCATCCGAATCTACTCAAAATAAATAAAATGAAATGCGTCAATTTTTTTGATTAGTTTGAAATATGTAAAAACATTGTATCTATTGGAACATTTTGGTCTTTGGAGAAAAATAAAAGAATTGTAAACACTAATATTGTGAAAAAGCTTCACTATTATTATATTTTTATGTGCTGTAACAAGTCATTTATCATGCTTTGTAGGTTACTATTATTCATGCATGTTATTACTTGTAAATAGACAGAATGGTTAAAAGAAAATAGTTATTCATCAATATTATCTATTAAGAAATAGGTTGAATAATAAAAAATTTAAAAAACGAGTCAAATATGGATAAGAACCATGTTATCCAATTTAAAAATGGATAACTAATGAGTTTAACTTTTACATTCAAGTTTAGGAGATTAGAAATTCTCCAACAAGTTATCATATTCAAGAAGTCATGAATAATACAATATCCAATATTATCTGCCGGTTAATCATTTTTTATCAATATTAAATATGAATCGGGTCGGATAATTTATCCCTTTTTTTGTATTACCCGTTTTTGTCACGTATATATGCGACCTGACCCGCCCGTTTGATACCTTACTTATAAATTTTTTTAAGGAAGTATTAATACTATAAAAAATAATCATTACTGTGTGGAAATTTAAAGTCAAAAATAAAAAGGGGTTACCTCGATATTCAGGGACTTGAAGCAACTTAGGGGCTAAGCTTCTCATCCTAGCATAAATCTCAGGTCTTTTACCATGTTCATATGGCTCATTCTCAATATATCTTTGTAAAAGCACTTGAAATTGTTGAAATTGCTGAGCTATATATGCAGGACAACCTGGATCCTCTTCATCACGACAAGCTCTTAGGCTTTTGAAGTATTTATAATTCCAGCTCAGTGCTTCCCATGCTAAGCATACCTATATATTATACAAAGAGGCGCATTCAGATTTTAAATTTTAAGGTTTAATATAGATATATATATATATATATATATGCACTATTTCATTTATGGGCTAATAACTTGGTTTTATTGAATTTTTTGTGATTTTTCATACAGATTTATGTTCTATGTTAAAAGTTGCGTTCAGTTGAACCTGTTGTGCGTACGTACGTACCTGTGCTACATAAGCAGCCTCCAATTCATGATACGGGTTTTGTCGAAAATCAGATGATTTCCTCTTCTTTGTTGCCAGTTTATAGACAATCCTGTCTGATATTGATCTTGGACATGATTTAATGGATCTAAGTGATTCTGAAATTGAGTAATTTGCTTCATTAGTCTAAACTAAGAAAACAGATATGGAAGAATTTAGATAATAATTGGAAAATTATAGTAAAATATTAATGTGGGTAAATTCCCTAATGGTTGATGACTGCAATTTTTGGCGACCATATAGTTTTAGCTCCTGTTTGGTCTTAGAAGTTGGAAGTTTTTTTTTCTTCTAATATCTGTTTATAGATTTTAACCATTTTTAGCAAATTTTGAAAACACAATCATTAAATCCCAAAAATAACTCTAAAACAGTTTTTGTAGTTTTCTACCTACTAATAAAATTTCAAATTCTTTTCGAGTAAAATGTAGATTGTCTAAACATAATTTCAACGTTCAAACTTCTTTTTTTTTTTGGCATCTCATCTTAAAAAAATATTTTTTTCAAATTTAAACTAAATCTATCTCTAAACGCTAGTTAAATCTAAGCAAAAGCGAGCTTAAGCTCCGTCGGTCAGAGGTACTCGATAAGAAGTGTCATATAAAATATCAACAACAACAATCCAGTATCTTACCCCTCTACTACTGTTATTAAAAAATATAGTAAGAAGGATAAAGCAGGTAAAATTTAATATTAGTACCTGTTTCATGGAGTTTTTGTGTGCTGATTCTATCTAAAAAGAGCATTTCTTCATCATATTTTTGGAAGATAGTGTAAGACTCCCATTTGGGGCAACTTCTCCTTGAAGAAGAAGAAAATGGATCTTCAGAGTTTTTAATGGAGTTTCTCCATTCAGAGGAGCTTTTAGAAGTGGAGCCAACTGTATAAGAATCCCCATATATTTCATCAACATTCTCCTTTTCTTGGAATTGAAATATTTTCTTGCTCTCTAACTTTGATGGTGCATAAACCAAGAAATTTTCTTCTCCACAAACTAGTTTATCACTCTTCTTAACTTTCTTCTCTTTCTTCATTTCCCTGTAACACTTTCCTGTATCACATAAGCAAGAAATTAAATATTTGGAATATTTGCACAGAAGATGTAATCCGTACTAGACAAGCCCGATGTTAACGGACCCTGGCTGACATGGTTGCGAAAACCACTTGTCCAACCAACTCACAGCTGATGGCTATTAAAGATTTGAACGCCAAGAATTAACCATTTTGTTCTTTAATATATGATGAACAAATTAAACATAATACGTACCATGATTAATGTCGTTTGTTTCAGAATAACAATTATAAGAATCTGAATTGAGAATCTTCTCTTCATCATCATCTGAAGCTGGTGAACCATAAATCGAGTCTCCTTCATCAGTAGTGTTACAATTTTCTTTTGTACTCTGTTTGCCAAAGCTAAAAATCTGATTTTGTTGAGGCATGAACACCAATGTTTCACTTTCCCTAAATGTGTCTGCTGCTACAAAATGATTTGCCTCCACTGTTTCAGCATTATTATTATTATTATTATAATATTCATTTTCTTCGTCCGAAAACTCAGCAAATTCATATCCATTATTATCTCGATTCCTGCAAACATCCACAATATATGTTATCAACATGAAAATTGAAAAGGAGGGGGAAATTAAATAATTTTGAAAATATATAGTAAAATACCTCCAGAAAAATGGATTTCCACCAAGAAAGTAGAAAAACTTGGCAAGTAAAAGGGAAGTGAAGTAGGAGAAAATGAAGAAGAGTTGAAAGGAAGTGGAGACATTGTAAAACAAGTTTGCAATAATTTCTTCATCAGGACATTGCATTGTTTTCACTTTAATTTATTAACGATCTCTCTTCCTTACTTAGGTAAACCAAAAACAAATTGTAGCACTAAGTTTTAAAACCTAAGGTCCCTCTTTTAATTGTTTTCCCATTTTTTCCTGTAGAGATTTACTTATATATTCCTTGCTCTTCATTGTTTTCTTACCATACTTTAAGCCACGTAGTATCACTTTTTTTCCTTTTTTTTTTGGATCCACTGATAACATAAATATTTTCTGTACTATTAGTGGTTTTAACCTATTATATCATGTCAACTACCATTTTTATCATGTTACTAATCAATGCATATTATGAAAATTACATATAATTGCCTTATACTTGTGTAAAAATATATTTTTTACATTATATATGAGTGCGTGGAGCTTTTTTTTTTTTTTTCTTCCCCTTAAATTTTCAATCGAACGTAGGTAACCATCTTGTGTAGTTATGAAAAAAAAAAAACAATCATAGACTTTATAATCGTAGAAATTAATGAGATTTTTAAGCCATATATATGAAATATTTTCCTTACAGTGGGCCATATATAACATTACTTCGTCCAAGCCAAAAGGCATGCACTTCGTAAGGCTAATTTAAAAAAAAATCAAACTGATTGGATTTATAAACAAAGATGGAAAGTTAGAGTAGGAAATACTTGATTGGCTTTATATGAACCTACGGGCAAATCGTCAAATATATTCGTGTACTGTGAGAAAAAGCTTAAATACATCATTCGTTATATTTTGGATCTCAATATATTTTTGCCGTAATATTATTAGTTCAAATATACCATTTTCTCTTAAGTTTGTCCAAGGTGGACATTCAATTCTACGTGAAACTGATATTTGATAAAGTGGATGTCACATGACATGTCACCTCAGTGCCCCTAATCTATATATAAAAGACTAAAATTTAAAATATAATATTTTCACGGTAGCGGTAATAATAGCAATAGTGGCGGAGGAGAAGGAAATTTTAGTAGTGGAAAAAAAGAAGAAAGGAGGGATTAAATAGGTTAAGGGAATTGAGGTAGCAAGTCATATGACATCCATCTCATTAAATATTAGTGTCATGTAAGATTGGATGTCCACTCTAAACAAACTTAAAAAAAAAAGGAGTATATTTAAATTAATAGTATAATAAGAGGAATATATATACTCAAAATATAATAAATGGTACATTTAAACTTTTTTTTAATAGTACAATGCTATATTTGGGCCTTTTATGTTCTAGGAAATCTATTTGTAAGGTAGGCAGCTTTATTAATTAAATAAAAATAAAAGGAAGAAAATAGTTGCATCAAAAGGACATAAAACTTGTTCTATAGCGAATTGTTAAACCCCAAATTCTGAGATGACAAGAAAAGCAATCAGCCAACCTCCATAGTAAAGCACAATAAATAAAAAGAAGAGACCAAAACCCAGCCACACGCATCTGAATACCCATGTGTCTTTCTCTTTACAAAAGAATTATTAGGATACTATGGTGCAGCCTAATTTTAAACCCAAACATTATGACAAACATACATATGAAGCCCTCATAAAATTAAAGTAAAAAAAGAAAACAGTTTTTTTTTGGAGAAGTCTAGGATTGTCATTCTTTGCATCATATATAGGAAGAAAGAGCCAAGGCAATATAATAATTAACAAGACATTTTAAGCTTCTCGCATGGCCTTTCATTCTTAGGATTTAATTTAAATACATCGACAATATGATTAGTTTTTAAGCGAGTAATATACTTTAACTTGTTATAATAATTTATTTACTTTGTTTTTAATATTACTGAATAGGTTAATTATAGAAAGCTATGTATTTTATTTGTCATCTTAATTAACTACTCACTCCGGTCCAAAATAAGTAATTTTTTGGCCTTTTTTTTGTGGTCCAAAATAAGTGATTTTTTCGGATTTCAAGAGTGCCTTAATGATGTTTTTTCCTAAATTGTCCTTGGAGTAAATAGTGTTGGAATATGTGTTAGAAGTGTTTATGTGAGATAATAAGGTTAAAATGGTCAATTCTATTGCTAATTAATGCTAAAAAGTGACTTTCTTAATATGTGTGAGAACATCCAAAAAATTATTTATTTTGGACCGGAGGGAGTACTTGATATTAAAAAGTTATAGAGGAGAGTCAGTGCACAAGTTAAACTAAATACAATCAAATTTCTTTATAATAATATCTCTATATAATAGTCATTTACTATAAAAGTTAAGTTTTTTCGGAAACCAATATTTATATTATGTTATAATATATATCCTCTATAACAATACGTCACTATAACAACCAAAAAATATTAAAACAAATGAGACCGTTGTAGTGATGTTTGAGTGTATATGATCTATTGTCTCTAACTTGGTCCCAAAGATTTGTCAGGATATGCTTCACGCTACGAGTAGGATGTTGAAGTTCTTTAATTTGTGTGGACAGCATCCTATCCTAACCGTGTTTAATGCACTAAATGAGATCCTTAAATAAACAAGTCATAGGTTGATTAATTGACTCCAATACTTTCACATATGCCTATCCGGCAGATTTAGAGGGCGGAAGGCCTTCGCCGAAAAATTACATTATATATATAACGCAAAATCTGTTTTTATCTTTATATATTAAGTTTTAAACTTCAAAATAACTGAAAAATGAAGAAGATGAGCTAACCTCGAGTGAGCTCTAACAACGGATGAGAGAAGCCATAGACGAGAGTTCTGGAAGTTTCCTTTTTCTATTTACGTAGACAAAATGAGCTTAGTACAAAATGTAAAATGACACAAAACCAAAATTGGATACTATACAATAGAGAAAGAAATATCTACCACTATTTATACTACATACACCTACCAACTCATTTGTACAACTAATAAATAGTCACGTGTGTCAATATCCCCCTCAAGTTGGAAGGGAGGAACTCACAACCAACTTGCTAAGTAAATTGCAGTGTTTCACTCCTGTGAGAGGCTTAGTGAATATATCAGCAAGTTATTCACTTGTGGAGATATGGTGTAGTGTGATGAGCCCTTCGTGTACTTGATCTCTCACAAAATGACAATCTACTTTTATATGCTTTGTCCGCTCATGGAACACAAGATTCCTGGTCATATGCAGTGCTGCTTGATTATCACAGAAAATTGGCACAGGGAATGTCAGGGGGGCTGTCAATTCCGCGAGTAACCTCAATAGCCATACCAATTCTCCCACGACTTGTTTGGCAGCCCTGTACTCTGCTTTTGCTGAGAACATTGAGACATTGTGTTGCTTCTTTGATTTCCAACTAATAGGTCCATCACCTAGCAAGACAACATAACCACTAACTAACTTTCTTGAGTCAGTGCAGGCTGCCCAATCTGAATCACAAAAAGCTCGAACTCTATAGTCTTCATTGTTGGACAAGAAAATTCCTAGGTTTGGATCACTATGAGGTATCTCAGCACATGGTATACAGCCTTCAAATGTGGCTCCCTAGGATCCTGCATATACTGACTCAAATGATGCACACAATAAGATATATCAGGTCTTGTGTCAGTCAGATAATTCAGTTTAACTATTAGTTTTATGAAGTGTGAAGGATCAAGTAACAGAGGTCACTCATCTGCACTTAACTTGATTGTGGGATCTAGTGGAGAAGTTAAGGCTGAATACTTTATACAATCAAACTCTGACAGTAAGTCCATTGTGAACTTTCTTTGTGATATCAACACTCCATCTCCTTTATATAGAATTTCTAGTCCTAGAAAATAGTGTAGTCTTTCTAAGTCCTTTATCCTGAAGGTCTTATGTAAGTAGACCTTTAGTGCTTCTATTTCTTGCAAATCAGTCTCTGTCACAAAGACATCATCCACATAAATAGCCACACATACCACTGAATCCCCATGTTTTTTGTGAAATAAGGAATAGTCTAATAAAGAGTGTGTGTACCCCCTAGGACAAAGTGCTTCAGTCAACTTCTCATACCATTGTCTACTTTCTTGTTTTAACCCATATAAGGATTTATTCAATTTGCACACTAAATTTGAGTTTTCTACAGCAAGACCTGGAGGTACTTCCATGTATACCTCTTCATGAAGGTCTCCATGAAGGAATGCATTATTTACATCTAACTGAAAAATGTCCTAGCCTTTCTTTACTGCTATCCCAACTAGAGCCCTAACAATTGTCATTTTAACCACTGGTGAAGAGGTCTATGTGTAATCTACCCCAGCTTCCTTAGTATATCCCTTTACTACTAGCATTGCCTTTAATCTCTTTATGCTCTCATCTGCCTTGTGTTTCACATTGTATACCCACTTACAACCTATTGCCCTTTTTCCTTCTGGAATGGCACAAGGCTCCAAGTGTGATTAGCATAAAGGGCCTCAAACTCTTGATTCATTGATGCCTGCCAAGAAGGATCAGCAGCTGCCTCCTTATATGAACTAGGTTCAGTCTCATGAGAAATACTCTTGATCAGTTGCTGACTATCATAAATGTCACGACCCAAACTTGAGGGCCATGACTAGCACCCGACCATACTTTCCAAGCACCGACGTACATTTTATCTAACTTTCTTTATTATCTTTAGGGCTGACAAGATCAATATAAATGATAGACATGGATCATGGACAACCAGCAATAAAATATGATGACATGAACCTACATAATATGGGATGACCAGACAATCAAGAAACTATATACATATGGTACAAGCTACCACACTACTGTCACACCTCCTTTTGGCGTGCCCCATTTTTGAGGGATTGTATAAAGGAGTTTTTCCAATTTAAGTGACAATATTCGAAACGGGTTTATTTTATTTACTTCAGAGTTTCCACTTGGAATAAATTAAGGTGTCCCAAGTCACCGATTTATTTAAATCCCAAATCGAGGAAATTTTGACGTTCCAAGTGAAGTCTGCGAACCAGAAATTCTAAGTAAGGAATTCTGTTGACCCGAGGGAAGGTGTTAGGCACGCCCGGATTCCGCCGTTCTAGCACGGTCGCTTAAACTATTGTGAATGGCAAAAATATCTGATTCTAATACATGTTATGACCTATGTACTTTTGATCAATTTCAAACCGCTTTACTCCGTTAACTTTGCATATTTAAATTTAAACAGGAATGGCCCATTGGGTAATAGGGTTATTTCAAGTCATGCTTCAAAAGGGATTATTGAGAACTTGATTATATGTGATCCTTATCAGTCCTAGTCATAGCTTTCATGTAAACACACATCGCTCGAATAATTTTAATATATAGCCATGACTACCTTACATTTCGGATTAACACTAGTTCAAAAACCGAATTAATCCTCAATGACGTGTTTATAAACATGATACAGGAGCATTGGACTCATTATTCAAATTATTCTTCCTAGTTGAATAACATGGATCAGACAATTAAAGGAATAACTGGAACCTTACCGTGAAGCATATCTGGACTAACAAATCGTGAGGATTAAGCTATGCATAATGGTCAATTATCAACAACTAAATACATGTTGGATTTGGAATTAATTTCTGATTTTTGAAACGTATTCGAATTCTATGCGTTCTAAACGAAAGCCAATCAAAACAGATGTTCTTCCAATGTACTGAATTAATACTACAAATTCTACTGTACTCTAAAACATTCCTAGTCTAAATTACAACAGTTCAAACACGGCAAGGTTCAATCCATTTTACACATGCTAAAAGAAACAGAAAACTAGATAGACATGAATCGGAAGAAAAAGAAGCTAATATCTATTTAACTATGATTTCCGAGATAGTATTTTATTTCAAAACCCGATCTCTCGGCTCAAGCAATTACATCAGATGTGTTTCGAATGCATACCTGAACTTTAACAGCAAAAATGAGAGAAGCAAGGTCAGCTATGGCTCAGCATACAACACCAACAGCAAATACGATAGACCAATGTCGACAGTTTCCAAAACATAATACCCAATAGTAACTAAAGCAAACAAAGAACTCAATGACAGACTAGTAGTAGCTTCAAAAGAAACAACTGTAATCTCAGTTGGGATTCCAGTAATACCAATTTTCAATCCCCGAACAAAATAGGAAGGAAACAAGTGCAGAGTCACTAGTTTCTGTCCTTGAACACTCAAAAGAGAAGGAAAGAAATGGATTGAAACTAATAGAGCAATCTCAAACTCACAAACCTTGATGCACTATTTCTTATTAAAAGAAAAGGAACTGTGGTTAGAGACTGAAAATCTACTTAAGCTGGGAGGAATTTTTCAAGCTAAAATAACTATGTTCCTCTATTCCAGAAATGTATCTCTATGTATATCCTGTTTTTTTAGAATCCATTCTCCCAAAATTTCTCAAGTCCCCCCTCTAATCTCTATGGCTTGTCACTTATATAACAAAACTCAAACAGCCCTGCAGCCCCCTTTTAATTATTTTAAACCAACCAGCCATGTTATTCCCTCCCCCTTTTCTGCCTAGAGACAGGCTACCAAGGTTTAAAAACAGCCCTCATGGCTGTCATTTCCACTTAGGATTGTCTAGGCATGAGGTTTTTCTATTTTTAAAACACCTGAAGTTCAAAAGTATAATGCATATCCTACTGTACAGCAGGTTCCACTACCACTCCCATGTGCCACTTTTATCACTAACCCCATCAAGTTTTCTGACTTTCCACCCTTAAAGGTATTAACCAGGGTGTAATTTGCACTAATTATCCCCATTTGTTATTAAATTAATCTTTAGTTTAGTGGTGCATTGAGTACTATTTTGTAGGCCAACTAGGCTATGCGTTTATCACAATTAGACAGCTATAACCAATTCAACCTCTAATTGAAAAACACAAATAATTCAGGCTTCAATTCAACAATGGTTTTGGACTAATATTAATAGTGTCAATCACTGTTCTAACAAACAGACGTATGAAATTAATCGATGATATTCGTTTAGTCGATTACAACACGTATAATTGATAACAAATAATCGACCTACGAATCCGTGATTCATGGTTTAATGGGCAGACTCAGGGGATCAAAAAATATGAATTAATTACTAGGCAACCTCAAAACAAATTAAACGCACAATTCATTACAAACAACAGAAAGAATCGACCAAATAAAAGGTCCATTGAAGAAGGGAGCAGAGAATTTAGCAAGGAATCAAAAGGCTAAAATAACAAACACAACTAAACTAACAAATAAATAAATAGAGATAGAAGAAAAGAGAAGAAATACCTCAAGAGTGAAAGTCATGAACAAACACGGACTTGGACCAACTCAGACTCGATCATTTTGAGGTCGAATAGAGTTTAATTATAGTGTTCTCAATTGAGAACACCTCAATTAAATTCTACTGGACCCCAAACCTCAATTAATTTGATATATTTCAACCTTCTAATTTTTAGGGTTCTTGAGGGATCAATTTGGGGTTCGGGCTAGATTTGAACCAAACCAAGCTTGGTTTGGTTATGAGGAAGGTTGGGGAAGTGTATGGTATCACTTTGGGACTGATTGGTATAAGTTGGTTTTGGCTCGAATCTTCGATTGAAGATTCGAGGAGCCCCGATTTGATTCGAGATAAACCGTGCTCGGGGTTGGAAAGAGGGGATCTTGGAGGTGCGATGGTAAAAAGATAGTGATCATTGGCCTACCAGAACCGCCATGAGGCAATTTTCGGTAGGCGGTGGGCGACGGTTTGGCGGTGGCGTTACATCTCCTCTCAGAGAGATGAAAGAGGGGTCTGTGGTTTGAGGCGGGTAAGGGGTTTTGGGGTATTAAAATTAACCTTTTAATCCTGATCGTTGGATCATAATAATCCACGGCTAAGATTGATCGAGCTAATCTCAAACGGGGTCATTTGGAGGGGCAACGGGGTCGTTTGGTTTAGTGCGGGATTGGGTTGAGATGGGTACCGGATCACGCGGGTAGGGTTAGATCAATCTTGGCCATTGATCAATTTCAGATCGATGACCCAGATCAAGTGTAGGCAAACGACATCGTTTGGACGTCTCTGAAGTGGCCCGACTTGGACTGGGTATGGATAAGTGCTTTGGGCTTCGATTGTTGGTCTAATTTTGGGCCTAGTCCGATTTTTGTTCTTTAATTTCCTTTTTTTGTTTCTTTTCTCTTCTTTTATTTCATAATTAGTTAAATTAAATTAACCTATAAAACTAAAGAAACTTATAAAAGCCCTAGTTAACTCTAAATATCTGTTTTCACACAATTAAATAGCAATTAAAAATAAAATCACATGACTTGGACATTAAATGTTAAAAATGCAAAAAATACACTATTTTTTTTTTCATTTTCCTAACACAAACTTAATTACACCCTAACTGTAGAATAAATTCCTAAATGCACATGCAACATATTTTTATATTTTAATCAACTTAAAGAAATAAACGTGCACACACTAACGCAAACAATGACAAAAAAATACCATGGAAATTCACAAAAAGGCACACAATAAAAACGATAATTTTTGTTTTGATTTCTTTGGGAGCAGTTCATATAGGGCAAAAATCACGTGCTCACAGCTGCCCCTCTTTGCCCGGAAACACAAAGAGTTTTCGTGCAAAGATAAGTGAGCGGATACGAGCGATTATTGCCCGTTTTGAGTACTCCGTGGGAAGCATTTTCCAAAAAAATTGACCGAACCTTTGCTTCAAAGGTCTCCTACATATCCCTGGCTAAAAGGGAATCAGGTCAATGTAGTTCGGAAAGTTTTAGTAGCTGGGACTACCGTGGAACTGTGGTTTTACTGTCACTGTTATTGCTGTTGCTGCTTACTAACTTCCTTATTACACCGTGTTAAAAGAAAACAAGAAGCTAGACTAAACCAAGAATTACAAAATCTTATCTATCTTCCATTGGCTCCTGTGTTGCCTTGAGCTTGCATCTGGTATTCTTCTGATGTTCCTTTATTTCCATCTTGACATTGTCGGCCTTTCTTGATTGCTAAACTTGAACTTATGTTGTCGATATTATTGTAATCCTTCATTTTACTGATTTCAACTTGAAATGTATTCTTCTATTATACGGACGGGACTCCCGACTTCAATCTTCAAAACTTGAAAAGTAACAGCTCCGTTCTACGGGCGGGCTCCCGAATTCTTCAATCTGAAAAATAATACCTCCGTTCTACGGGCAGGCTCCCGAATTCTTCAACTGGAAAGTAACACCTCCGTTCTACGAGCGGGCTCCCGAATCCTCAAAACTTGAAAAGTAATATCTCCGTTCTACGGGTGGGCTCCCGAATTCTTCAACTGAAAAGTAAAACTCTGTTCTAAGGGCGGGCTCCCAAATTCTTCAACTGAAAAGTAACGCCTCCGTTCTACTGGTGGCTCCCGAATTCTTCAACTGAAAAGTAACACCTCTGTTCTACGGGCGGGCTCCCAAATTCTTCAACTGAAAAGTAACGCCTCCGTTCTACGGGCGGGCTCCCGAATCCTCAAACTGAAAAATAACAGCTTCGTTCTACGGGCTGTCTCCCGATTTCTTCAACTAAAAAGTGACACCTCCAATCTACGGGCGGGTTCCCGAATTTTTCAACTGAAAATTAACGCCTCCATTCTACGGGCGGGCTCCTGAATCCTCAAATTGAAAATAACATCTCCGTTCTACGGGCGGGCTCTCGAATTCTTCAACTGAAAAGTAACGCCTCCGTTCTACGGGCGGGCTCCCAAATCCTCAAACTAAAAAAATTACACCTCCGTTCTACGGGCGGGCTCCCGAATTCTTCAACTGAAAAGTAACGCCTCTGTTCTACGCGCGGGCTCCCAAGTTCTTCAACTGAAAAGTAACGCCTCCGTTCTACGGGTGGGCTCCCAAATTTTTCAACTGAAAGTAACACCTCCGTTCTACGGGCGGGCGCCCGATTTCTTCAACTTAAAAAAATAACACTTGAATTGATGTTCTCGTTCCCTCGAGAAAATTTTCAACAATGGCAGAAAATATTCTGACCCGGTCTTGGTGATCTTCTTCATGGCATGCTCTTCTACCGCAAATAACATTTCCATTTCCTGTTTCAAATCAAAGAAAATTTGTTACTTTTTTTTAAAACACGATGAGTGGTCGTGCCACTCCTGCTGGGGATGATTTTTCCCATTTTTCTTCTCTCTGCTCTACGTTCCCGAACTTCGTTAAGGAACGATGTTATATTTGTTTTCTCCTTGGTATATCTTGCTTATATTTTGCTTTGTCCTATTTTGGCAATTGGTAGTAAGCTTTGAAAGATCTTTCAAAAACAAAAACAAAGAAATGAAAAAAGTAGAGAAAAAGAAAATCTTTCTGAACCAATGCTGAGAAAAAGAAAAGAAAGAAACTTATCGGGGTGGTACAACCAATTCCAACGATCATGTCGTGCATTCCGGATTAATCAACCCAGTTTATTTGTGTCGATCAATCTTTCTGATGTCTTCACTTTCTGGGGATAAACATGTGCCCAACTCTTTCACAAAAATGAGGACCATTTCCGCCACTCTTACCTTGTCGCCTCATAGTGCCCTTCGAAGGGTTTTCACTACTAAGACTCTCTCATTTCTTTTCGCTCCCAACGCCTTATAGTGCGTGTGAAGGTTTTCACCGATAAGACTCTCTCATTTTGCTTCTCTCAGCTTGCGTCGCCTTATGGTGCTTGTGAAGATTTTTACCGATAAGACTCCCTCATTTTATCTTCTCAGATTGGGATTGGAGTTTTGTCGATAAGATTCTCTCAACCGAGAATTCTTATGATTATTAATTCTTTCAGCTCATGATCCTTATTCATTCAGGGACCAACGTGTTATTCTCGTATTTTATTTGCCTGTCTTGACATTTTTCGAACACTGATCGGGAGGTCTTTTTGGATATCAATATGGGTTTCATGTGGGGCTTTGAAAAAGATATGAAAATTCAAAATAACTATGACGGATAAACTATTACAACTCTTGGAATCAAAACTCTTTCCATAATTTAAAAAAAAAATATAACTTCTGCCTCAGTTTTCTTGCTTGGGTGAGGATTGACTTTTATTTACACTATGGCCGAGTCGTGAGGCGCCTACGTATCCTCTTTGAGAAATCAGGACGGACGTAGTTCACTTAACTCCTTTGTTTTTCTTGTGATCTTTTTTTCTTGTTTTTGTTATTATTATTATTATTATTATTATTATTATTATTATTATTATTATTATTATTATTATTATTATTTTTCAATCATTCTTCGTTTTTATTAATGATTCCAAAGGAGGGATACGAAAGAATAAGTAAGGCTCAAAAGGGGGAAAGCAAAGGTTAAAAGTGTTTGGATAGAAGAAACAATTGCCTCCGTCATTTCATTATGTGATAAACACCAAGTACAAACACTCAAATAAACCAAAGTTATAATCAAAGAAATTACACGTAATATCTTTTGACCGCATCAGAATTGATAGCCATGTCGATGCACCTTCCTTCGACATCTGTTAGACATAAAGCACCATTGGACAACACTCTGGTCACAATATACGGCCCTTGCTAGTTTGGGGCGAACTTGCCCTTTGCTTTGGCCTGATGTGGCAAGACTCGCTTCAATACCTGCTGTCCCACTTCAAATTTCCTGGGATGTACCTTTTTATTATATACTCTTGCCATTCTCTTTTGATACAATTGGTCATGACATACTTCCCTCCTTACTCTTTGAAGTGTTCGTTCCATTTCAGGATCAAGGGGAAGTAGATTGTTTGCAATTCGGCTCCTTCGCATTCAAAAGAAAAGCATGTGTTCACACAAATAAGGTAAACTAAAAATTAAAGCTTGAACAAATAATTAATAAAAGCTTAACTCAGTCAAGTAGCTAATTTCTAAGTCCCCGACAATGGCGCCAAAAACTTGTTGTGATCAAAACACTCACGCAAGTGCACATGATTGTCACGTAATAAAGTAGTGAGTAGAGTATCGTTCCCATAAAGAATTGTGATTAACTGTTGACTGATTTAAACTCAGTTGACTTATTGATCCAAGAAATTCTTCACGTAAGGTATTCGTTTTTAATTTACTACCTAAAAATATTAATTAATGAACCAACTAAAACAACTAACCAAACAAATATCAATTTCGAATGACAATCAGTAGGAGAGAATATTCTAGGGTCACGGGCTAGTTAACAATAATGTTGCGTTCTTAGCTTAAAATAACTAATTGATTTATCTAGGTTATTGATTGACATGTTTAATATTGTTGATAAGAATCTTCAAGTTAACTTACTGCCTATATGTCTATGAAATTAATTTTAACAAGAATGCATTTATAAATCCTGTATTTCAACCAAGCAGGGCAATTAGGAATATGTCTATCCTAATTGCAAATCAGTTCCGCGATGCCCGGGGTCAAGAAATTGCTCAATTTAATTTTATATGCAATTTAAAGTTCTCACTTTCGAGTTCAACTATAGATTCATATGTAATATTTCACTGTTAGATACTCAACAAAATAATTAAGAACATAATTAAATAAACAACCCAATATGATAAAACCAACTTCGTTAAATTAAACCCTGAACAACAACAATCATGTTTCACCCATGACCCTAGAACAATAAGTTTTAGCCACTCATAGTAGTGTTTATCTCAATAATGTTTAATTTCATTCAAAACGTAAAAATAAGAAGAAGAAAGAAGAACTTGATGTTTGATTTTCCTCCTTGCCTCTTGCCTCTCTGTTTCTTGTACTAAACTATGAAAACCTTGGTATCTAATCCTTGGGCGAGCTTGACTTTATATAGGTTAAGTGAAATTTCCTCCAAATTTCCAAATTTTCCCCTAACAAATCTTTTCAGAAAAGTGCGAACGTGCTAGTCTCCTGACATTCTACCTCCCACTTCGGGACTAGAGCAATCGTGCTAGTCCTCGCGCTAGTTCAGGCCATTTTTTCTTTAATTCTTTGTCTAGTCTTTGCGTGCACTCAGCTCCGAGGGGTCTTTCTTTCTCCAATGAGCTCCAATCATAACTTTAAAGCATCATATAGGCTCATCATCCTTCAATATATAAAATTCACAATTAGAGCCCATTTTTATTATTTAACCATATTATGACATTGGAACATAATCAAGCGGAAGCATAAACAATCGCCAAATCAGCTATACCTAGCCTATTATCACAGACCTCACTACAACTTAATAAGGAGGAGTTTGAACCAACCTAAGACTCCTTTACTATTAATACTTGTTCAAATTTATCTACCTAGGTTTTACTACAATAGTATAACCTGCATGATCATATACAGGGCAACTAAATCAAGTTATGGTAAATTTATGTTAGATTAGTGTAGGCTGCTGCTATATTGCTCGAATTCTCCAAAAGGTCTACCGCACTCGTGCTGGATCCTAAGAATATACACAATTTGGTGAAGATCTTACATGCCCCTAACAATATTTTTTAAGTGTCCGGGTAACATAGGTCTAATGTGATTAACTAAAAAAATTCTCTAGTCATTGTTTTACTTGCCCTATTCACATTTAGGTGTGAATATTTTGTTTTACTTGCCCTATTCATTGTAATAATGGAGTAGCTGATTTCATAAAAGTGCCAAGAGAACACTTCTCTATACTCGGTATATCTCTAAAATGCATGAAAATTATAAATTCATTAAAAGGATATTGACTTCAATTTTGGGAAGATTATAAATCACTTGTCTAAAGAAAGTAAGCAATTTGTGGCAAATTAGTAATATTACGAAATGGGAATAAATCACTTGTCTAAAGGAAAATTATAATTACGAAAGTCCTAGAATGTCAGTAATTTTTTTAAAACCAAAAAATGTGCATGCACCTACGTTTAGATATTCTCTATATTATAGAATTGTGTAAATATAGCCCGTTGGAAGTTACACTTTCTAGACAATTGTAATATGGCTAATCTTTTGAGTTAGTGGGGTCCATTTTATATAGGCATAAGCGTGTTTGGAAGAAGAATTGGGTGACGATATTTTTACTTGGAGCCAAAGTATCATTATGCGGATAGACATTGGTTGATCAATTTCCTTTTTTTTTTTGTATTAGTTATTGGAGCCCAAGTTTGGGTTCTATAAAAGGAGGGTCATCTCTCTCATTTCAAATACACCTTCAGATGCAAAAGTAGAAGTATTTCTACTAGCTTTTGTCTTCCTTTTCATTATAGAGTATTTTGTAAGAGAGTGAGTGTTGGGAAATACTTGTGTGAACCCTTTCTTTGGAGTGATCTTGTGAAGTTATTCTCTTGGGGTTATTTGGGACTAATTAGAGTATTGTGACGACCCGGCCCGTCGTCACGGGAATTTCCACCCCGTTATGTTGTAATTACATATTTCCTGTTTTTATATCAGTGTTACAGTCTATCGGGGGAGTTAGGAGTGAATTGGATTGAAAATGAGGCATATAGCCTTTTTGAATGAAACTTGAATAAGGAAAGTCAACCTGGAGTTGACTATTGAGTTAGAGCGCTCGGAACCGGATTCTGATGATTCGACTAGTTCCGGGGGATCATTTATGACTTAGGAGAACAATCGGAATTGAATTCGGAGGTCCGGTGTAGTTTTAAGCTTGAATTGGCTAAGGTTGGATTTTGGCGAAATCCGAACGGTAGGTGAGATTTTGATCCGGGGGTCGGAATGGAATTCCGACAATTTCTGTAGCTTCGTTATGTGATTTTGGATATGTCTGCAAATTTTCAGGTCATTCGGACATCGTTTGATCGGGTTTAGGATTGAATGTTAGTTTTGAAAGTTTTGAAGAAACTTAGGCTTGAATCCGTGGATAATTGGTGATTTTGATGTTTAGTATGGTGTTTTTATGGTTGGAACAAGTTCGTATCATGTTTTGGAGTACGTTGGTGGTTTTCGTTGGGGTCCCGGGGGTCTCGGGATGAATCCGGGGGTCCAAACGGACCATTTTTGGAAGAAAAGAGAAAAGGTGGCTGCTGTCATAAACGCAGCAGACATTTGCTCTCCGCGATCGCGGGGAGGGGGATGCGATCGCGTAGAGCTGGAGGCTAGGGCATCGCGATCGCAGAGGAAGCAGTCGCGATCGCGTAGAGTTAAAAGGGGGCACATCGCGATCGCAGGTTAATCTACGCGATCGCGTAGAAGAGAAATGGGTCCAGGCAAAAATGTGCTACGCGATCGCAGGGATGAAGGACGCGATCGCGTGAAGCCGGGGGATTGTGCATCGCGATCGCGTGAAGGATGTCGCGATCGCGTGAGGCCGAGATTTTGAGCATCGCGATCGCGTGAAGAAGATCGCGATCGCGTAGAAGAAATAATTCTGGCAGTGAAATTAAAACCAGAACAGAACCAGTCGCGGGTTCATATACCCAAGATGCCATTTTTGAGTTCTAGGGAGAGAAACTCACGGGAATTGCTGGTAATTCATCGGGGATTCGTTGGAGGTAAGTTTTGTGGCTTAATTACATCATTTTAACATGAAATCCTTGGTTAAATCCCTGTAAATGGAAGATTTAAGGTGGGTTTGAGCCCTAGGCCTAAATTAAAGAAAAACACTGATTTGAGTGGGCAAATGAAGTCCGATTTTGGTAAATTTTATATGCCTAGACTCGTATCGAGATGAGGATTCCGAATATGTGATTTTTGTAATTTTTCGACAAGTGTACCAAAAGTCGGGTTTTGACAACTTGTGGGTTTTGATATAAATTGGGTTATTTCGAATGAATTTCGCGAAATTAGCGTATATTGATGCATTCTCTATGATTTTGAGCAGATTTGGCATCCGAGGAGATTGATTTGCGAGGCAAGCGCAAGGCGGATTGAAGCTTCTACCGGTTCGAGGTGAGTGGTAGTAGTAAACAATGTATTGAGGGTTTGAAACCCCGTACTAGCACTTCACAGTGCTATATTGAGATGAGACACACGTTCTATAACGGGTGTGGTGACATTGTGATTAGGGGTTCGGACTTAGTCCTTCTCGGCTAATAGAATACTGTGTTATATGACTGTTACTGAGACTATAACTGTACAATTGGGCTAATAGCCATGTTTGGGGCCTTGTGCCGATCTGTAAAGTATTAGGGAACCTATAGAGCTAGGTGACCCTTATATCGTGATTGGAAACATACACTCAGCCGTAGCTCTAGCTGTATAGCATAGTATGAGCCCGTACTAGATGTGTACATTGAGAGAGATTATCTAGGGTGGAATTCCCAGTTCTAGCTGAGTGGGCCTGAAAGGCCAAGTTTATATTGATTGAGACAGGGTCTAGGACCCACTGTGATATATTATATTGGGCCCGAGAGGCCAAGCATATATTGATTGGGATAGGGTCGAGGACCCATTATGAGGTATTATATATATATACCTACATTGGATCGGGCTGCACGCCGCAGTAATATACATGTGATATACATGTAACATACATGTGGGATGGACTACACGCCGCAGTATTATTGCGCTTGGGCTGTAGGAGCCCCTTCGGAGTCTGAGTCTGCACACATTCTCAGTGAGCACTGGTGTATATGATGGGATCGGGCTGCACGCCGCAGCAGGTATAGAGATATATACATATATATATTGGATCGGACCGCACGCCGCAGTAATAATTGTGTGGATCGTGCTGCACGCCGCAGTATTATAGTGCTTGGGCCTAGGGAGCCCCTCCGAAGTCTGTATACACCCCCAGTGAGCGCCGTCGACGTAAAAATGGAGCGGGCTGCGCGCCGCAGCGGTATATGTATTGGAGCGGGCTGCACGCCGCAGCATTATACTTATTCATACCCTACTATTTACTTAAATACTTATACATTATAGACATAAGTATGTGTCTTCATATGTTGAGATGGTCGTACACCGTAGGGGTACGAGTGAGGGTTAGTTCAGTGTGGAATCTTGTAGAGATAAACGTAGATTGGAAATTAGAGTACTACTATAGTGATGACGTACCTGTGAGGGTTGCCTTAGAAATGCTAAGTGATAGCACAGGATTTCTTACCTTCAGTTATTATTTATTATTGTTGCTCACTGAGTTGAAATATACTCACCCCACTCCCCTGCACTTTCTGTGCAGATCCACAGGTACCCGAGAGCAGTTGAGACATTTTAGCTGCTGATCCTTATCTACTTTTGCGGAGATTACGAGGTAGCTGCCACCGTCCGCAGAGCTTGTTTTCTCCTTCTTTATCATCTTGTTGATTTCCTATTTGCCTAGACTTGGTTGTATTAGGATGCTATTCTGTAGAGGCTCAGTCTCGTGACACCACGATATGTTGGGACCGTATTTTGTATGTTTTACGTTTCGATTATCACCTGATATGATTAACTACTGTTTAAGTTTAATTTATTTAATAATTGGCTGGTTTAAGGGATAATATGGTCGGGCTTGCCTAGCATTGTGTTGGGCGCCATCACGACCAGGGTTTGGGTCGTGAGAAGTTGGTATCAGAGCCTAGGTTAACAGGTCTCGCGAGTCACGAGCCGGTTGGTAGAGTCTCGTGGATCGGTGCGGGGACGCCTGTACTTATCCTCGGGAGGCTGCAAACCTTTTTAGGAAAAGTTTCAATTCTTGGAATTCTTGTCGTGCGATTACTTTTGACTTGAGCTGAACTTTGACATTCTATTCTCTCGCGGATGGCGAGAACTCGAGCTTCTGGACGTGGAGGACGACCACCACTACCACCTGCTAGAGGCTGAGGACGCGGTCGTGGTCGTGGCGGAGTTAGGGCAGCTAAGGCAGTACCAGCTGACCCACAGCCCCCAGTTGCAGAGGTGCCAACAGCACCAGATCAGGCACTAGCTGTGCCCATTGTCATTCCGGGTCTACAGGAGACCCTGGCTCAGATACTAGCAGTTTGCACTGGCCTGGCACAGGCGGTTTCAGTTACTACCGCAGCAACTGCATCAGGGACCGGGGGTGGTCATCAGACCCCCGCAGTACGCACTCCAGAGCCAGCAGTGCAGGGCCTACAGACACTAGAGGCTCCTCCAGTTCAGCATGTGGTTCCGGTTCAGCCAGCAGATCAGGTTCTGGGGGACAGGGTCCCAGCTATGACAGACAATGAGCAGCGTCATCTCGAGAGGTTCACCGGGTTATCTCCTCCAGTGTTCACTGGTGCTCCGGGCGAGGATGCCCAAGGTTTTCTGGATAAGTGCCGTCGGATGCTTCGTACAGCAGGTATCTTGGAGTCCAGTGGGATATCTTTCACTACCTTCCAGTTTCAGGGGCCAGCCTTCGCTTTGTGGGAGGCTTATGAGCGCCGCGGGCCGGCAGGTGTGACACCACTATCATGGCCGGAGTTCTCCACTATGTTTTTGGAGAAATGGGTGCCTCGATCTCGGAGAGAGGAGATGCGTAGGCAGGTTTGAGGGTCTCCGTCAGGGGGACATGTCGGTGTCAGAGTATGAGATCAGGTTTACAGAGTTGTCCGGATATGCACCGTGGTTGGTTCATTCCGAACAGAGAGAGGATTGGGCGCTTCGTGGACGGCCTCATTTATCCCATTCGTATTCGGATGACTCGGGGAGAGGGTTTTGAGTCGTACATTTGAGGATGTCGTGGATATTGCTCACGACATAGAGACAGATCGTCGCAGGGAGCGGGATGAGAGGGAGGCCAAGAGGCCTCGAGGAGCAGCTAGTTCCAGTGGCACTCAGACCAGAGGCCAGAGTCAGCAGAGCCGAGGTCGCTCTTTCAGGTCTTCGCAGTCGAGACGCTCAGATCGTCGCAGATGGTCTCCTAGACAGGATTATCAGGGTTCGCACCAGAGCCAGCCAGCTCTCAGTGCCATGCCAGCTCAGAGTTCTTCACAGGTCCCATCCGCTCAGGGTTCATCTCGGCCTAGTTCATCAGCTGGCCACTCCAGCGCCAGAGGTCCTTATCAGTCTCGGTACCCAGCACCGGGGAGTTGCTACGAGTGCAGAGAGTTTGGGCATCACCGTAGGGAGTGTCCCCGTCTTGTTTCCAGATCTTATCAGCAGAGGGGGCAGCCCTCGTCATCTGGTCCTTCTACTTCAGCACCCGCCCCGCCATCTAGGGGTGAGGGTCAGTCAGTTAGGGGTCGCCCTCGAGGGGGCGATCAGGCGGACATGCTAGATGTTATGCTCTTCAGGGATGATCTGAGGCCGTTGCTTCTGAGGTTGTCATTACATGTATTATTTCAGTCTGCCACAGAGATGCCTCAGTATTGTTTGATCCCGGTTCTACTTATTCTTATGTGTCTACATATTTTGCTCCTCATTTGGGCACGACCCGAGGGAGTCTTGAGTTGCCAGTGCATGTATCTACCCCGGTAGGGGATACTATTGTTGTGGACCACGTATACCGGTCCTGTTTGGTCACTATTGGAGGTCTGGAGACCCGAGTAGACCTGTTGCTTCTCAGGATGATTGATTTTGATGTTATATTGGGCATGGACTAGATATCTCCATGTCATGCTATTCTGGACTGTCATGCTAAGACAGTCACTTTGGCTATGCCGGGCATTCAGAGGATCGAGTGGCGAGGCACGACCGAGTATGTACCTAGCAGGGTAATATCTTTCCTCAAGGCCCAACGAATGGTTGGGAAGGGATGTCTCTCTTATTTAGCATTTGTGCGGGAAGTCGAGGCCCAGACTCCCAGTATTGATTCTGTTCCCATTTTGCGAGACTTTCCTGATGTGTTTCCCTCAGACCTGCCGGGCATGCCGCCGGACAGGGATATTGATTTTGGTATCGATTTGGTGCCAGGCACTCAGCCTATTTCTATTCCTCCGTATCGTATGGCACCAGCTGAGTTGAAGGAATTGAAGGAGCAGCTCCGGGAACTCCTAGATAAGGGGTTCATTCGGCCGAGTGTGTCGCCGTGGGGTGCACCGGTCCTGTTTGTTAAGAAGAAGGACGGATCTATGAGGATGTGTATTGACTATAGGCAGCTAAACAAAGTAACAATGAAGAATAAGTATCCTCTTCCTCGTATTGATGATTTATTTGATCAGCTCCAGGGAGCTAGGGTGTTCTCGAAGATTGATCTTCGTTCAAGCTACCACCAGCTGAAGATTAGAGAGTCTGACATTATGAAGACTGCATTCCGGACCAGATATGGTCACTATGAGTTCCTTGTGATGTCTTTTGGGCTGACCAACGCCCCAGCAGCATTTATGCATCTGATGAACAGCGTATTCGGGCCGTATCTTGATTCATTTGTGATCGTGTTCATTGATGACATACTAGTCTACTCTCGTAGCCGGGAGGAGCATGCTCGACACTTGAGTATTGTGTTGCAGAGATTGAGAGAGGAGAAGTTGTATGCCAAGTTCTCCAAATGTGAGTTCTGGCTCGAGTCCGTGGCATTCTTAGGGCACGTGGTGTCCTGTGATGGTATTCGGGTAGATCCGAGGAAGGTCGAGGCGGTGTAGAGTTGGCCTAGACCGACCTCGGCCACGGAGATCCGTAGCTTTATGGGATTGGCGGGGTATTATCGCCGATTCGTTCGGGGTTCTCTTCTATCGCTTCACCCTTGACTAGATTGACTCCGAAGGGTGTTCCTTTCTTATGGTCGAGGAGTGCGAGGAGAGCTTTCGAATGCCAAGACGGCGTTGACCACGGCACCGGTCTTGATTCTACCGACAGCCGTTTGGATTCTTATACTGTCTATTGTGATGCCTCGGGAGTGGGCATTGGTTGTGTGTTGATGCAGAGGAGGGTAGGGTCATTGCTTATGCTTCTCGTCGATTGAAGCCCCACGAGAAGAACTACCCTGTTCATGATTTGGAGCTAGCGACCATAGTTCATGCTTTGAAGATTTGGAGGCATTACACGTATGGTGTCTTCTGTGAGGTGTTCACGGATCATCGCAGCCTTCAGCAACTTATTCGGACGGAAGGACCTTAATTTGAGACGGCGGAGGTGGTTGGAATTGCTTAAGGACTATGATATCACTATTTTGTATCATCCGGGAAGGCCGATGTGGTGGCCGATGCCTTGAGTCGGAAGGCGGTTAGCATGGGCGGCTTAGCTTTCATCCCAGTTGGGGAGAGGCCATTTGCTTATGATGTTCAGGCACTAGCCAATCGGCTAGTGAGATTAGATATTTCGGAGCCGAGTCGGGTGTTGGCTTGTGTTGTTTCTCGATCTTCCTTATATGATCGCATCGGGGAGCGACAGTATGATGACCCACATTTGCTTGTCCTTAAGGACAGAGTGCAGCATAATGATGTTAGAGATGTGACTATCGACGGTGATGGTGTTCTGAGGATGCAGGGCCGTATATGCGTGCCCAATGTTGATGGTTTGCGGGAGTTGATACTTGAGGAGGCACACAGTTCGCGGTACTCTATTCACCCAGGTGCCGCGAAGATGTACCAAGACTTGAGACAGCACTACCGGTGGAGGAGAATGAAGATGGATATTGTTAGGCATGTAGCTAAGTGCCTCAATTGCCAACAGATCAAGTATGAGCATCAAAGACCGGGCGGTGTTCTTCAGCGTATGGTTATTCCCGAGTGGAAATGGGAGAGGATCACCGTGGATTTTGTTACTGGGCTCCCTCGGACAGCGAGGAAGTTTGATTCTGTATGGGTGATTGTTGATCGGCTGACTAAGTCCGCACATTTCATCCCAATTAGTACTACTTACTCATCGGAGCGGTTGGCATCGATCTTTATTCGGGAGATTGTCAGGGTTGCATGGGGTCCCAGTGTCTATTATATCTGACAGAGGCACTCAGTTCACTTCTCAGTTTTGGAGAGCATTTCAGCGAGAGATGGGTACGAGGGTTGAGTTGAGTACAGCATTTCACCCCCAGACAGACGGGCAGTCTGAGCGTACTATTCAGATCCTGGAGGATATGTTGCGAGCATGTGTGATTGACTTTGGTGGTTCGTGGGATGAATTCTTACCACTTGCCGAGTTTGCCTACAACAACAGCTACCAGTCGAGTATTCAGATGGCCCCGTACGAGGCATTGTATGGCAGACGGTGTAGATCTCCCGTCGGATGGTTTGAGCCTGGTGAGGTTAGATTGATAGGGACTGAGTTAGTCCAGGATGCTCTGGATAGAGCAAAGTTGATCCAGGAGAGGCTTCGTACAGCACAGTCTCGTCGGAAGAGTTATGCGGACCGTAGAGTTCGAGAGTTGTCTTTCATGGTTGGTGACAGAGTATTGTTGAAGGTTTCACCCATGAAGGGTGTTATGAGGTTTGGGAAGAAAGGGAAGTTGAGTCCCAGGTATATTGGCCCTTTTGAGATACTCAGGAGAGTTGGAGAGGTGGCATATGAGTTAGCCTTGCCACCCAGCTTATCCAGCGTTCATCCAGTATTCCATGTGTCTATGCTCCGGAAGTACATTGGAGACCCGTCCCATGTATTAGACTTCAGTACCATTCAGCTTGATGGTGATCTATCCTATGACGTGGAGCCTATTGCTATTTTGGGTCGCCAAGTAAGAAAGTTGTGGTCGAAGGAGGTTGCATCAGTTAAGGTTCAGTGGAGAGGTCGACCCGTAGAGGAGGCTACTTGGGAGGTTGAGCGGGAGATGCGGAGCAGATACCCTCAGCTATTTGAGACTTCAGGTATGTTTCTTGACCCGCTCGAGGACGAGCGTTTGTTTAAGTTGGGGAAAATGTGACGACCCGGCCCGTCGTCACGGGAATTTCCACCCCGTTATGTTGTAATTACATATTTCCTGTTTTTATATCAGTGCTGGAGTCTATCGGGGGAGTTAGGAGTGCATTGGATTGAAAATGAGGCATATAGCCTTTTTGAATGAAACTTGAATAAGGAAAGTCAACCTGGAGTTGACTATTGAGTTAGAGCGCTCGGAACCGGATTCTGATGATTCGACTAGTTCCGGGGGATCATTTATGACTTAGGAGAACAATCGGAATTGAATTCGGAGGTCCGGTGTAGTTTTAAGCTTGAATTGGCTAAGGTTGGATTTTGGCGAAATCCGAACGGTAGGTGAGATTTTGATCCGGGGGTCGGAATGGAATTCCGACAATTTTTGTAGCTTCGTTATGTGATTTTGAATATGTCTGCAAATTTTCAGGTCATTCGGACATCGTTTGATCGGGTTTAGGATTGAATGTTAGTTTTGAAAGTTTTGAAGAAACTTAGGCTTGAATTCGTGGATAATTGGTGATTTTGATGTTTAGTATGGTGTTTTTATGGTTGGAACAAGTTCGTATCATGTTTTGGAGTACGTTGGTGGTTTTCGTTGGGGTCCCGGGGGTCTCGGGATGAATCCGGGGGTCCAAACGGACCATTTTTGGAAGAAAAGAGAAAAGCTGGCTGCTGTCATAAACGCAGCAGACATTTGCTCTCCGCGGTCGCGGGGAGGGGGATGCGATCGCGTAGAGCTGGAGGCTAGAGCATCGCGATCGCAGGGGAAGCAGTCGCGATCGCATAGAGTTAAAAGGGGGCACATCGCGATCGCAGGTTAATCTACGCGATCGCGTAGAAGAGAAATGGGTCCAGGCAAATATGTACTACGCGATCGCAGGGATGAAGGACGCGATCGCGTGAAGCAGGGGGATTGTGCATCGCGATCGCGTGAAGGATGTCGTGATCGCGTGAGGCCGAGATTTTGAGCATCGCGATCGCGTGAAGAAGATCGCGATCGCGTAGAAGAAATAATTCTGGCAGTGAAATTAAAACCAGAACAGAACCAGTCGCGGGTTCATATACCCAAGACGCCATTTTTGAGTTCTAGGGAGAGAAACGCACGGGAATTGCTGGTAATTCATCGGGGATTCGTTGGAGGTAAGTTTTGTGGCTTAATTACATCATTTTAACATGAAATCCTTGGTTAAATCCCTGTAAATGGAAGATTTAAGGTGGGTTTGAGCCCTAAGCCTAAATTAAAGAAAAACACTGATTTGAGTGGGCAAATGAAGTCCGATTTTGGTAAATTTTATATGCCTAGACTCGTATCGAGATGAGGATTCCGAATATGTGATTTTTGTAATTTTTCGACAAGTGTACCAAAAGTCGGGTTTTGACAACTTGTGGGTTTTGATATAAATTGGGTTATTTCGAATGAATTTCGTGAAATTAGCGTATATTGATGCATTCTCTATGATTTTGAGCGGAGTTGGCATCCGAGGAGATTGATTTGCGAGGCAAGCGCAAGGCGGATTGAAGCTTCTACCGGTTCGAGGTGAGTGGTGGTAGTAAATAATGTACTGAGGGTTTGAAACCCCGTACTAGCACTTTACAGTGCTATATTGAGATGAGACACACGTTCTATAACGGGTGTGGTGACATTGTGATTAGGAGTTCGGACTTAGTCCTTCCCGGCTAATAGAATACTGTGTTGTATGACTGTTACTGAGACTATAACTGTACAATTGGGCTAATAGCCATGTTTGGGGCCTTGTGCCGATCCGTAGAGTATTAGGGAACCTATAGAGCTAGGTGACCCTTATATCGTGATTGGAAACATACACTCAGCCGTAGCTCTAGCTGTATAGCATAATATGAGCCCGTACTAGATGTGTACATTGAGAGAGATTATCTAGGGTGGAATTCCCTGTTCTAGCTGAGTGGGCCTGAAAGGCCAAGTTTATATTGACTGAGACAGGGTCTAGGACCCACTGTGATATATTATATTGGGCCCGAGAGGCCAAGCATATATTGATTGGGATAGGGTCGAGGACCCATTATGAGGTATTATATATATATACCTACATTGGATCGGGCTGCACGCCGCAGTAATATACATGTGATATACATGTAACATACATGTGGGACGGACTGCACGCCGCAGTATTATTGCGCTTGGGCCTTAGGAGCCCCTTCGGAGTCTGAGTCTGCACACATTCTCAGTGAGCCCTGGTATATATTATGGGATAGGGCTGCACGCCGCAGCAGTATAGAGATATATACATATATATATTGGATCGGACCGCACGCCGCAGTAATAATTGTGTGGATCGTGCTGCACGCCGCAGTATTATAGTGCTTGGGCCTAGGGAGCCCCTCCGAAGTCTGTATACACCCCCAGTGAGCGCCGTCGACGTAAAATGGAGCGGGCTGCGCGCCGCAGCGGTATATGTATTGGAGCGGGCTGCACGCCGCAACATTATACTTATTCATACCCTACTATTTACTTAAATACTTATACATTATAGACATAAGTATGTGTCTTCATATGTTGAGATGGTCGTACACCGTAGGGGTACGAGTGAGGGTTAGTTCAGGTGTGGAATCTTGTAGAGATAAACGTAGATTGGAGGTTAGAGTACTACTATAGTGATGACGTACCTGTGAGGGTTGCCTTAGAACTGCTAAGTGATAGCACAGGATTTCTTACCTTCGGTTATTATTTATTATTGTTACTCACTGAGTTGAAATATACTCACCCCACTCCCCTGCACTTTCTGTACAGATCCACAGGTGCCCGAGAGCAGTTGAGACATTGTAGCTGCTGATCCTTGTCTACTTTTGCGGAGATTACGAGGTAGCTGCCAGCGTCCGCAGAGCTTGTTTTCTCCTTCTTTATCATCTTGTTGATTTCCTATTTGCCTAGACTTGGTTGTATTAGGATGCTATTCTGTAGAGGCTCAGTCTCGTGACACCACGATATGTTGGGACCGTATTTTGTATGTTTTACGTTTCGATTATCACCTGATATGATTAACTACTGTTTAAGTTTAATTTATTTAATAATTGGCTGGTTTAAGGGATAATATGGTCGGGCTTGCCTAGCATTGTGTTGGGCGCCATCACGACCAGGATTTGGGTCGTGACAAGTATATACTCTAATTTGTACTCTTGTCGGTATATTAAAATTGCTTCTCTTCGCTTGTGGACTTAGGTCACCTTGACCGAACCACGTTAAATTTGTGCCTTCTTTATCTACTTTAACTACCATTATTATTAACTTGTATTATCTTTGTTATTATCATTATAATATTGTTTGGCTAAGTTCTGCAATACCCGAGTTCCCGATCCTAACAAATTGGTATCAAAGCCGGATCTAATCGGGTTAGTTTAAATAGCTAAAATGACTCTAGAAAGACTTATGTTGAGAAATTTGACTGGAGTGGAAACTTCGGAACGTGACAATTAAAGATGGAAGCTATCCTAATTCAAGATGGCTTAGATTTGGCACTACAAGGAAAAGAGAAGAAGCATGAAAAAAATAACGGACGAGGTGTTTGCCGTCATTGACAAGAAGGGAAAAAAATGAAACATTAAATAATGTCTTGCGTGAAGTTGTTGCAGAAAGTTCGGCCAAAGGAATATGGAAAAAGTTGAAAACCCTATATATGAAAAGGACAGTAGAAAATAGGCTTTACCAAAAGCAAAAATTTACACTTTTCGTATGGCTGAAGGTACTTCTATACTAACACATCTCGATACTTTAGATTCTCTTCTTATGGATTTGAGTAACATAGATGCTGAAATCAAAGATGAGGATCAAGCCGTATTATTTCTTGTTTCTTTACCTCAGTCGTTTAAGCATATTAAAGATACTACGCTTTATGGAAAGGATAATATCTCTTATAAGATATCAAATCTATTTTGAAATTAAAAGAACAAGTAGATAGAGATATTACTAGGAAAATGAGCGGGAACCAATAGGAAGGCTTATTTGTAAGAGATAGATCCAATAAGAAAGATTCAAGTAGTGAGAGACCTAAATCAAGGTCAAAATCCAAATACAGAAACGTCATGTGCAAATACTATCATAAGAAAGGCCGCATTATTTCTGAATGCTTTAAGTTGAAAAATAAAGAAAATCATACAGAAAAAAATGAGCATAAAATTACTGACACTACCAAAGCAAGTGTAGTTGTTGATGAGCTAAGGAAACTATTATTTTAGCAACAAATAATAGTTTCAAATCTAACAATTAGTGGATTTTAGATTCCGGTTATTCTTATCATATATGTCACGATCGATATTTATTTACCACATATGAATCTATTGGAGGTGGAGTTGTCTTGATGGGCAAAAATACTACCTGCAAAGTTATTGAAAAAGGTACGGTCTAAATCAAAATGCACTATAGTGTGGTGAGAACTCTCACTGATGTTAAACATGTTCCCGACTTGAAGAAAAATCTCATCTCTTTAGGCACTGTAGAATCTCTTGGGTGCAAGTACACAGGTGAAGGTGGAGTTCTGAAAGTTTCTTATAGTGCTCTTGTGATCATAAAAACATGCATATTTGGTACGTTGTATACTCTATTAGGATCTCCTGTTACAGGTTCTACTGCAGTTTTAATATCAGATAAATCAGATTCTAACATCACCAAATTGTGGCATATGCGATTGGGACATACGAGTGAAAAAGTCTTTCCATCCTCAGCAAAAGGGGTCTCTTTTGTGGCCAAAATACCAGAAATATGGAGTTCTGTGAACATTGAGGGTTCGGAAAGTAGAAAAGAGTAAGCTTCAAATCTCCAGCAATTCATAGAACAAAAGGTACTTTGGATTACATTCATTCAGATCTTTGGGGCCCTTCGCGTACCCCGTCAAAAGGTGGTGCCAGGTATATGTTTACTTTCATTGATGATTATTCAAGGAAAGTTTGGGCTTATTTCCTGAAAAATAAAAGCGATATTTTCTTAACTTTCAAACAATGGAAAGTTTTGACTGAGAAGAAAACAGGGAAACGAGGACGCTCAGAGATTGAGGATCGGGTCGTGGAACGTAGCCACACTAACGGGTAAGTCCATTGAGTTGGCAAAGATTCTCCAGAAGAGGAGGGTCAACATAGCATGTGTACAGGAAACTAGGTGGAAAGGGACGAAGGCGAGGGATGCAGATGAGTTTAAGTTGTGGTACTCTAGGGTTGACAGGGGTAAGAATGGAGTAGGTATCTTGGTAGATAGGAATCTTAGGGAGTCCGTGGTTGAGGTTAGGCAAGTGGATGATAGGTTAATGTTTATTAAACTGGTTATTGGCGGTAGTGTTCTCAATGTCATTAGCGCTTACGCGCCGCATACAGGCCTAGCTGAGGAGGTTAAAAAGAGTTTTTGGGAGGGCTTGGATGAGTTGGTGAGTAGTATTCCCCAATCTGAGAAGTTAGTTATTGGAGGGGACTTTAATGGTCATATTGGGGCGGATGCTGGTGGTTACGGTGAGGTGCATGGTGGCTTTGGCTTTGGGGTTAGGAACGGAGGGGGCACTTCGCTGCTTGATTTCGCTAGGGCTTCGGAGCTTTTGATCGCGAACTCGTCATTTCAGAAGAGGGAGGAGCATTTGGTTACTTTCAAAAGTTCCACGGCGAGGACTCAGATTGATTACCTCCTCCTCGGAAGGAGCGATAGAGGGTTGTGCAAGGATTGCAAGGTTATTCCGGGAGAGTCCCTTTCAACTCTTCATAGACTCATAGTGATGGATGTAGGTCTCTGGGTGAAGAGGAAGAGGAGGGGTTCTCGGGGCCGACCGCGGATTAGATGGGGAACTTTGACTAAGGAGAAAGCCCAGGAGCTGGAGAGGAAGCTAGTTGATGGGGGAGCTTGGAGTAGCTCTCTGGGGAAGCGGACGCAATGTGGTCAGTGACGGCGAACTTGGTTAGGGAGGCTGCGCGAGATGTGCTTGGGGTAGCCAAGGGCTATTCAGGCAGGCACCAAGGTGACTGGTGGTGGAATGAGGTAGTCCAAGGAAAAGTGGAGGCGAAGAAGGCGGCATTTGCTAAGTTGTCAGGGAGCTCAAGCGAAGAAGAAAGGAGAGCAAACAAGGAGAACTATAAGGTGGCGAGGAAGGAAGCGAAACTGGCGGTCACGGAAGCTAAAAATGCAGCGTTTGGGCGCATGTACGAGGAATTGGGGGAGAAAGGCGGGGACAGAAAGTTATTCCGGTTGGCTAAGGTGAGGGAGAGGAAGGCGCGGGATCTAGACCAAGTTAGGTGCATCAAGGACGAGGATGGTAGGGTTCTAACGGGGGAGTCGCAAGTCAAGCGGAGATGGCAGGAATACTTTCGAGACCTGCTTAACGAAGAGGGGAATCGAGTCTTAGAGCTAGGGGAGCTGGGGCATTCAGAGTGTCCTAGAGACCTCGGGCACTGCGGGCGCATTAAGGAGGAGGAGGTCTTGAGGGCGTTGCGTAGGATGAGTAGGGGTCGAGCGACTGGGCCAGACGAAATTCCGGTGGAGTTTTGGAAATGCATGGGTAGGTCGGGAGTGGAGTGGTTGTCCAGGTTGTTCAATGTGATCTTTAGGACCAAGAGGATGCCGGAGGAGTGGAGATGGAGTACAGTGGTTCCCTTGTACAAAAACAAAGGGGATATATAGTGTTGCAACAACTATAGGGGTATCAAATTAATAAGTCACACCATGAAGGTCTGGGAGAGGGTGATCGAGGCGAGGGTGAGGGAGATGTCATCTATATCTGTGAACCAGTTTGGTTTCATGCCGGGTCGCTCTACTACAGAAGCTATCCACCTTGTGAGGAGGGTGGTGGAACTGTTCAGGGATAAGAGGAAGGACCTGCATATGGTGTTTATCGACTTGGAGAAGGCGTACGATAAGGTCCCTAGAGAGGTTCTGTGGAGATGCTTGGAGGCGAAGAGCGTGCCAGAAGCCTACATCAGAGTGATCAAAGACATGTATGATGGAGCCAAGACTAGGGTTAGGACGGTGGGTGGCGACTCGGACCATTTTCCGGTGGTTATGGGGCTACATCAAGGATCTGCGTTAAGCCCTCTCTTATTTGCCTTGGTAATGGATGCTCTAACTCGCCATATTCGAGGGGATGTGCCATGGTGTATGCTCTTTGCTGACGACATAGTCTTGATAGACGAGACGAGGGCTGGTGTTAATGCGAGGTTGGAGGTATGGAGACAGACCCTCGAGTCTAAGGGTTTTAAACTAAGCATGTCTAAGACAGAATATCTAGAGTGCAAGTTTAGCGCCGAGTCGAGCGAAGTAGGCTGGGACGTGAAGCTGGGATCTCAGGTCATAGCCAAGAGGGACAGTTTCAGATATCTTGGATCAGTGATTCAAGGGGACGGAGAGATTGACGGGGATGTCACTCATCGTATAGGAGCGGGGTGGTTGAAGTGGAGGCTCGCATCAGGAGTCTTGTGTGACAAGAAAGTTCCACAGAAACTCAAGGGGAAGTTTTATAGAGCGGTGGTTAGACCTGCCATGTTGTATGGGGTGGAGTGCTGGCCTGTGAAGAACTCTCATGTCCAGAGAATGAGAGTTGCGGAGATGAGGATGCTCAGGTGGATGTGCGGGCTCACCGGATTAGATAAGATTAAGAATGAAGTTATTCGGGAGAAGGTGGGGGTGGCCCCAGTGGATGAGAAGATGCGAGAAGCGAGACTCAGGTGGTTTGGGCATGTGCGGAGGAGAAGCCCTGATGCACCGGTGAGGAGTTGTGAGCGACTGGCGGTGGTTGGCGCGAGTCGAGGCAGAGGGAGGCCTAAGAGGTATTGGGGTGAGGTGATTAGGCAGGATATAGCTAGAATGGGGATTTCCGAGGACATGACCCTTGATAGGAAAGTTTGGAGGTCTAGTATTAGGGTTGTAGGGTAGGGCCTTCTAGAATTCTTAGTACTTCGGTTAGGGGCTGAGTGGGGTTTGGTAGCGATCTCTATAGTTAATTAATGTATTGTATTGTGCCTCTTATGGTAGTTACCGATTGGTATTATTGCATGTCATTCTACTTTTGGTTTTATGTTTAGATAATTATTTATTTGATTTATCCCGGATTTACTAATTGTTTTATTTTGTTTGGTTTGTTGATTTTCTCTCTCTTTTTCTGAGCCGAGGGTCGGCCGGAAACAGCCTCTCTACCCTTTCGGGTAGGGGTAAGGCCTGTATACGTATTACCCTCCCCAGACCCCACTTTGTGGGAACATACTGGGTAGTTGTTGTTGTTGTTTGTTAAATGTTGGGTTGACAAATGCCTTTTGAGTAAAAGCTATCTTTATAGCTTGTTATATTGTCAATCGTGCTCCTTCTGTACCCTTAAACTTTAAGACTCCACAGAAAATATGGTCAGGTACTCCTGCTAATTATTATGATTTAAAGATATTTGGTTGCCCTGCATACATGCATGTAAATAATAGAAAATTAGAGTCAAGGGCTAAAAAGTGCATTTTCCTTGGGTATGCATCTAGGGGTGAAAGGATACCGAGTATGGTATCCTGATCTCGTGGCACCAAACTTTATAATTAGCAGAGATGTACCCTTTGATGAATCCTCTATATTACTTTCTAAAAAAGAGTATTCTAGTTATTTTAATACAAATAATGGGAAAAGTACATACAGGCATGTGGAGGTTGAGATTGGCATTCCTTCTGAGCCAAGCTCATCAACATTGGAGCAATTTACAGTTAAAACTCCTGAAGTTGAGGCAGAAGCTGAAATTCCTGAAGTTGGGACTCCTGAAGTTGAACTAGAAGAAGAGGAGTATTCTATAGCTAAACATAGACCAAGAAGGGAAAGTAAACAACCATTACGGTTAGGAGATTATGTTTCATTTGCTTTTTTAGTTGCACTGGAAATTGAAGAAATTGGAGAACCATCAAAATATTCAGAAGCAATTTCTGGTGTTGATTAAGCCAAGTGGCTGATTGCAATAAATAAAGAAATTGAGTCCCTCCACAAGAATGATACTTGGTCTCTTGTGAAGTCGCCATCAGGAAAGAGAATGGTTGGTTGCAAGTGGATCTTCAAGAAAAAGTATGGCATTCCGGGGGTCTTCAAGAAGGATGCAATTTGCTGCTTCTTTGTGGAGGTACTTGCCTCTTTATACTAGTCTTATGTATCTGTGCTTGAAAGTGTATTTGCATGTTATTTGTATTTTTTATGCTGAAGTAGGTTTATCCGGATATAACTGTAATGCTTTAATAAACATCAAACTTTTTTAGTGAATGGCAAATGCGTATGGTACTTGTACTATCTTCATGGTTGTTCTTTGGGCGATCACTCTCTTGAATTTAGAGCAAATCAGAAAAATTTGAGCTCTAGAGCTAAAGCTCGCTAGGTACAAAACAATTACTAGAGCTGAAGTACGCCAGTTACAAAACAAAACTTCATCTCTAGGTCAATTACAAATATAAAAACTTCGGCGCTAGAGCTGAAGTTCGCCAATTACAAAATAAATCGCCATTTGAAATTTGCTAGTTACAAAATAAAAACTTTGCCAGTTACAAAATAAAATCTTCAGCTCTAGACCTGAACTTCAGGCTTGTATACTAGAATGCTGAAGTTTTACGTGATTGCCTTTGTTACTTCAGCCCGATATGCTGAAATTATGCAAAAAGCAGGTAAACTTGTAATTTTTTTGCAAGGCAGGCATAAATTGAAATGTGACATAAAAAGCGGG
>JASVEL010005208.1:0-159142 GCA_032618575.1 Nicotiana noctiflora | reverse complement strand
TAAGAAGTATGGTGATAACTGAGGTTCAGACAGTTGAGTGGATCTTGAATTTTGAGAAAATACAAAGATGCAACAACTCTCAAAATAAAAGCACAATGTAACAAGTGAATGTGAGAGATTCAAGTCAGAGGTTTTGTGGTCTAATTCCAATCAAAAGGTCAAACAACTTCTTGCTAGCCTGAAGCAGCTAATCAAGATGAAACATGGCAGTGGCGGAAGCAGACGCTCAACAATGATGCCACAAACTAACCACCACATTTTCAAACTAACCAGATTTTATTTGTCTAAAGCAGGGGCAAGAAATTTTTAAGTCCACAGGGACCTCCCATGGAGAAGCATGGTTCAGGGAGCAAAAATTCTATTCAGAATCCTCCAAGATGGGAGTGTGGCTCAGGTAAGTTCATTCTCAATTCTCATGATCCACCTGGATAATGGGATTTACTTTAGAATTATCGGGACCCTCCTGGATAATGGGATTTAGCTTAGAATTCTCAGGACGCTCCTGGATAATGGGATTTAGTTTAGAGTTCTCAGGACCCTCCTGGATAATGGGATTTAGTTTAGCGTTCTCAGGACCCTCTTGGATAATGAGATTTAATTTAGAATTCTCAGGACTCTCCTGGATGATGGGATTTAATTTAGAATTCTCATGACCCTCCTTGATAATGGGATTTAATTTTGAAAAGTTCTCAGGACCCTCCTGGATAATGTGATTTAATTTTTAAAAGTTCTCAGGACCCTCCTAAATAATGAGATTTAATTTTTAAAAGTTTTCAGGACCCTCCTGGATAATGGGATTTAATTTAGAATTCTCAGGACCATCCTGGATAATGAGATTAAATTTTTAAAAGCTCTCAGGACCCTCATGGATAATGAGATTTAATTTAGAATTCTCAGGACCCTCATGGATAATGAGATTTAATTTAGAATTCTGAGGACCCTCCTGGATAATGGGATTTAATTTCAAAAGTTCTCAGGACGCTCCTGGATAATGAGATTTAATTTGGAATTCTAAGGATCCTCCTGGATAATGGGATCCAACATTTAAATTCTTAGAGCTCTGTAGGAAACATGATCCGATTAACATTCAAAAATATGCCTGAATCCCAAACTGGGGCAGAAAAATTTCTTTTGTTTTGTTTATTTTGTTGTAATGTCAGGCGCCCACCTGGATAACAAGGGAATACATTTCAAGTTTCCGTAATTCGGCGTCCACCTGGATAACAAGGCAATACATTTCAAGTTTCTGTAATCAGGCGCCCACTGGATAACAAGGGAATACATTTCATGTTTCTGCAATCAGGCGCCCACCTAGATAACAAGGGAATACATTTCAAGTTTCTTTAATCAGGTGCCCACCTAGATAACAAGGGAATACATTTCAAGTTTCCGCAATTAGCCGCCCACCTGTATAACAAGGGAATACATTTCATGTTTTTGCAATAAGGCGCCCACCTGGATAACAAGGGAATACACTTCATGTTTTTCCAATCAGACGCCCACCTAGATAGCACGGGAATACATTTCACGTTTCTGCAATCAGGCGCCCACCTGGATAACAAGGGAATACATTTCAAGTTTCTCCATTTAACATCGACGGCGCTCACTAGGGGTGTATACAGACTTCGGAGGGGCTCCCTAGGCCCAAGCGTTATGATACTGCGCGTGCAGTCCGATCCACATGTATATATACATATATAACTATACTGCTGCGGCGTGCAGCCCGATCCCATAATATACTCCAGCACTCACCGAGAATGTGTGCAGACTCAGACTCCGAAGGGGATCCTACAGCCCAAGCGCAATAATACTGCGGCATGCAGTCCGATCCATATGTATATATATTACTACGGCGCGCAGTCCGATCCAACACATATATAATGGGCCCTCGACCCTGTCCCAGTCTGTATAGAATTGGCCTTTCAGGCCCACTCAGCTAAATCAGGGAATTTCCACCCTAAGTAGTCTATCTCTCATAGTACACATCTAGTACTGGCCCACGATATGCTATACAGCTAATTTTACGACTGAGTGTAAGTTTCCAACATGATATAAGGGTCACCTAGCTCTACAGGTCCCCTAATGCTCTACAGATCGGCACAAGTCCCCAAATATGGCTACTAGCCAAATTACACAGTTATAATCCCATTCTCAGTCACAATACACAATACACTATTAGTCGAAAAGGACGAAGTCCAATTCACCAATCACAATGTCACCATGCCCATCACAAGATGCATGTCCCATCTCAACATAGCACTGTGAAGTGCTAGTACAGGGTTTCAAACCGTCAGTACATTATTTACTATCACCACTTACCTAAATTCGGTAGAAGCCTTAGTCCCCTTGCGCTTTCCTCACAATTCAACCGCCTCGGATGTCGAATCTGTTCAAATTCATAAAGAATGCGTCAATATATGCTAATTACACACAACCCATTCGAAATAACTCAAATTGCACCAAAACACACAAAGTTGTCAAAACCCGACTTTTGGTATGCTTCCCGAAAAATTACAAAAGTTACATATTCGGAATCTTCGTCTCAACATGAGTCTATGCACATAATGTTTTCCAAAATCGGACTCCGTTTTCCTGGTCAAAACGATAATTTATCAAAACCTTGGCTTAGGGCCATATTCCTCCATTAATACACTCTTTTACCTCCATTTTCAAGTGTTAATTACTTCATTTATCATTACAAAATAATAATTTGAGTTCATAGTGGATTACCTGAAGAACCTCCTTGAATTTCCCTTCAAAATTGCCCAATTCGCCTCTTAATACCGAGCCCTAATGTTTTATGACTTATGAAATTTTACCCCTTCTAATTTTCTTATCACAGGCGCGATTTCCGCTTCTGCGGATCTGGACTCGCAACTGCGAGTCCGCTTCTGCGGTCGTCCGATCGCTTCTGCGATTCCACACCAAGCCGCCCAGTTCCGCTTCTGCGGTCCAGGTCTCGCACCTGCAAGACCGCATAAGGGGACTGGGCTCCGCTTCTGCGAAGCTCCCGGCCTGGCCTCCTCCGCGCTTGCGATCACGGGCTTGCTTCTGCGATCCCGCCCCTGCTCCTCCTTGGCTGCTTCTGCGAAACTGCCCAGCTTAGCCAAAACTCGCTCCTGCGAGAATATTTCCGCCCCTATGCTTCCGCTCCTGCGCCCCCCACCCGCAAAAGCAAAAATACCAGAAGCTTAAAATCCCAGACCTGCAAAATCCCTGAAATTCCTCCGTTTAACCTCCCGAAACCACCCCGGGTCCCCCAGGACCCCGACGAAAACCACAAACATACTCCATAGCACTATACGAACTCGTTCCAATGATAAAAACACATCCTTTAATACAGAAAAACATCGAATTCAAGCAATTCAAGCCTAAGTTTCCATTCAAACTTCCGCAACCGACATTCGATAAAAAACCCGACCAAACGACCTCCGAATGACCTGAAACTTTTCATACATATCCAAAATCACCTAACGGAGCTACTGCAACTGTCGGAATTCCATTGCGACTCCCCAAATTCCATTCCGACTCCCATTCAACTTTAGCCAATTCAAGCCTAAAACTACACCGGACCTTCAAATTCACTTCCGATCCAGCTGACCTTTCTCAACTATTCCTTCTTCTAAGAGACTATTTGTCTCAATTTCAACCAAACTCAACCCGGATTGACTCAAACTTACTCAACATGCATATTGCAACATTAACAAGCATATAACGGGGATAACAGGGTGATAACTCACATGATGACGGGCCGGGTCATCACATTCTCCCGAACTTAAGAAAACGCTCGTCCTTGAGTGGGTCAAGAAACATACCTGGAGACTCAAATAGGTGAGGATATCTGCTCCGCATCTCCCGCTCGACCTCCCAAGTAGCCTCCTCCACGGGTCAACCTCTCCACTACACCTTGACTGAAGCAATCTCCTTAGACCTCAACTTTCGAACCTGTCTACCCAGAATAGCCACTGGATCCACATCATAAGATAGATCACCATCGAGCTGAATGGTATTGAAGTCTACTACATGAGACGGATCCCCGATGTACTTCCGGAGCATAGACACATGGAATACTGGATGAACACTGGACAAACTGGGTGGCAAGGCCAGCTCATATGCCACCTCTCCATCCTTCCTGAGTATCTCCAAAGGACCAATGTACCTGGGACTCAGCTTCCCCTTCTTCCCGAACCTTATGACACCCTTCATGGATGAAACCTTCAGCAATACTCTATCACCAATCATGAAAGACAACTCTCGAACCCTACGATCTACATAACTCTTCTGGCGAGACTGTGTTGTGCGAAGCCTCTCCTGAATTAACATCACTCTATCCAAAGCATCCTGAAGTTCCTGAACTAACTCAGTCCCTATCAGTCTATCCTCACCAGGCTCAAACCATCCCACGGGAGATCTACACCGTCTCCCATACATTGCCTCGTACGGGGCCATCTCAATACTCGACTGATAACTGTTGTTGTAGGCAAACTCAGCAAGTGGCAAGAACTCATCCCACGAACCACCAAAGTCAATTACACATGCTCACAACATATCCTCCTGGATCTGAATAGTGTGCTCCGACTGCCCATCTGTCTGAGGGTGAAATGCGGTGCTCAACTCAATCCACATACCCATCTCCCGCTAAAATGCTCTCCAAAACTGAGAAGTGAACTGAGTGCCTCTGTCAGATATAATAGACACTAGGACCCCATGCAACCTGACAATCTCCCGAATAAAGATCGCTGCCAACCGCTCCGATGAATAAGTAGTACAAACTGGGATGAAATGTGCGGACTTGGTCAGCCGATCAACAATCACCCATACAGATTCAAACTTCCTCGAAGTCCGAGGAAGCCCAGTAACAAAATCCATGGTGATCCTCTCCCATTTCGACTCGGTAATAACCATACGCTGAAGAACATCGCCCGGTCTCTGATACTCATACTTGACCTGCTGGCAGTTGAGGCACTTGGCTACATGCCTAACAATATCCATCTTCATCCTTCTCCACCAGTAGTGCTGTCTCAAGTCTTGGTACATCTTCGCGGCACCTGGGTGAAGAGTACCGCGAACTGTGTGCCTCCGCTAGTATCAACTCCCGCAAGCCATCTACATTGGGCACGCATATACGGCCCTGCATCCTCAGAACACCATCACTGTCGATAGTCACATCCTAGCATCATTGTGCAGCACTCTATCCTTAAGGACAAGCAAATGTGGGTCGTCATACTGTCGCTCCCTGATGCGATCATACAAAGAAGATCGAGAAACAACACAAGCCAACACTCGACTCGGCTCCGAAATATCCAACCTCACTAGCCGATTGGCTAGGGCCTGAACATCATAAGCAAATGGCATCTCCCCAACTGGATGAAAGCTAGGCTGCCCATACTGACCGCCTTCCGACTCAAAGCATCGGCCACAACATTGGCCTTCCCCGGATGATACTAGATAGTGATGTCATAATCCTTAAACATCTCTAGCCACCTCCACTGTCTCAAATTAAGGTCCCTCTGTCTGAATAAGTGCTGAAGACTGCGACGATCCGTGTACACCTCACATGAGACACCATATAGGTAATGCCTTCAAATCTTCAGAGCGTGAACTATGGCTGCTAGCTCCAAATCATGAACAGGGTAGTTCTTCTCATGAGGCTTCAACTGGCGAGAAGCATAAGCAATGACCCTACCCTCTTGCATCAATACACAACCAATGCCAACTCCTGAGGCATCACAATATACAGTATAAGGGTCTGAAGCTGACGGCAGTATCAAGACTGCTGATGTGGTCAGTGCTGTCTTGAGCTTCTGAAAGCTCTCCTCGCACTCCTCGGACCATATAAAAGGAACACCCTTCCGAGTCAATCTAGTCAAGGGTGAAGAAGTAGAAGAGAATCCCTGAACAAATCGGCGATAATACCCTGCCAATCCCAGAAAGCTACGGATCTCAATAACTGAGGTCGGTCTAGGCCAACTCTACACTACCTCTACCTTCCTCGGATCTACCTGAATACCATCACGGGACACCACGTGTCCTAAGAATGCCACAGACTCAAGCCAGAACTCACATTTGGAGAACTTGGCATACAACTTCTCCTCTCTCAATCTCTGCAACACAATACTCAAGTGCCGAGCATGCTCTTCCTGGCTACGAGAGTAGACTAGAATGTCATCAATGAATACAATCACAAATGAATCAAGATAGGGCCTGAACACACTTTCATCAGATGCATAAATGCTACTGGGGCGTTGGTCAGCCCAAAAGACATCACAAGGAACTTATAGTGACCGTATCTGGTCCTGAATGCAGTCTTCATAATGTCGGACTCTCTAATCTTCAGCTGATGGTAGCCTAAACGAAGATCAATCTTCGAGAATACCTTAGCTCCCTGGAGCTGATCAAATAAATCATCAATACGAGGCAGAGGATGCTTATTCTTCACTATTACCTTGTTTAGCTGCCTATAGTCAATACACGTCCTCAGAGAGCCATCCTTCTTCTTAACAAACAGGATCGGTGCACCGCACGGCGACACACTCGGCCGAATGAACCCCTTATCTAGGAGTTCCTGGAGCTGCTCCTTCAATTCCTCCAGCTCAGCTGGTGCCATCCGATACAGAGGAATAGAAATAGGCTGAGTGCATGGCACCAAATCGATCCCAAAATCAATGTCCTTATCTGTTGGCATGCTCGGCAGGTCTGAGGGAAATACATCAGGAAAGTCCCGCACAATGGGGACAAAATCAATACTGGGAGTCTGGGCCTCGACCTCCCACACAAATGCCAAATAAGAGAGACACCCCTTCCCAACCATTCGTTGGGCCTTGAGGAAAGATATTACCCTGCTGGTTACATAATCTGTCGTGCCTCGCCACTCGATCCTCTGAATGCCCGGCATGGCCAATGTGACTGTCTTAGCATGACAGTCCATAATAGCATGACACGAAGATAACCAGTCCATGCCCAATATAACATCAAAATCAATCATGTTGAGAAGCAATAGGTCCACTCGGGTCTCCAGACCCCCAATAGGGACCAGACAGGACCGGTATACATGGTCCACAACAATAGTATCCCCTATCGGGGTAGATATATGCACTGGCAGCTCAAGACACCCTCGGGTCGTGCCCAAATGAGGAGCAAAATATGTAGACACATAAGAATAAGTAGAACCAGGATTGAACAACACTGAGGCATCTCTGTGGAAGACTGAAATAATACCTGTAATGACAACATCAGAAGCAACGGCCTCAGATCAGCCCTGAAGAGCATAACATCTAGCTTGTCCGCCGGATCGGCCCCCCCTTGAAGGTGACCCCTAGCTGCCTGACCCTCACCCCTAGCTGGTGGGGCGGGTGCTGAAGTAGAAGGACCAGATGACGAGGGCTGCCCCCTCTGCTGATAAGATCTGGAAACAAGACGGGGACACTCCCTACGGTGGTGCCCAAACTCTCCGCACTCGTAGCAACTCCCCGGTGCCGGGGGCTGAGACTGATAAGGACCCCTGGCGCTGGAGTGTCCAGCTGATGAACTAGGCCGAGAAGAACCCTCGGCAGATGGGGACTGTGAAGAACTCTGAGCTGGCATGGCGCTGAGAGATGGCTGACTCTGGTGCGAACCCTGATAACCTTTTCGAGAAGACCACCTACGGCGATCTCAGCGGCCCGACTGTGATGATCTGAATGAGCGACATCGGCTCTACTGACTCTGGCCTCTGGTCTGAGTGCCACTGGAACTAGCTGATCCTCGAGGACTCTTGGCCTCCCTCTCATCTCGCTCTCTACGACGATATGTCTCTATGTCGCGAGCAATATCCACAGCATCATCAAAAGTATGGCTCAAAATACTCTCTCGGGTCATCAGGATACAAATGGGATAAATGAGGCCGTCCACAAAACGTCTAATCCTCTCTCTGTCGGTAGGAACCAACCACGGTGCATATCTAGACAACTTTGTAAATCTGATCTCATACTCTGACATTAATATGTCCCCATGGCGAAGACCCTCAAACTGCATACGCATCTCCTCTTTCTGAGATCGAGGCACCCACTTCTCCAAGAACATAGTGGAGAACTCTGGCCATGATAGTGGTGCTGCCCTTGCTGGCCTGCGACGCTCATAAGCCTCCCACCAAGCGAAGGCTGGCCCCTGAAACTGAAAGGTAGTGAAGGATACACCACTGGACTCCAAGATCCCTGCCGTACGGAGCATTAGACGACACTTGTCCAGAAAACCTTGGGCGTCCTCGCCCGGAGCACCAGTGAACACTAGAGGAGATAACCTGGTGAACCTCTCGAGATGACGCTGCTTATCGTCCGTCATAGCTGGGACCCTGTCCCCCTGAACCTGATCTGATGGCTGAACAGGAACCACAGGCTGAACTGGAAGAGCCTCAGGTGTCTGTAGGCCCTGCACTGCTGGCTCTAGAGTGCGTGCTGCGGGGGTCTGATGACCACCCCCGATCCCTGATGCAGCTGCTACGGTGGTAACTAAAATCGCCTGTGCCAGGACAGTGAAAACTGCTAATATTTGAGCCAGGGTCTCCTGTAGACCCAGAATAACAATGGGCACAACTAGTGCCTCAACTGGTACTGTTGGAACCTCAGCAACTAGAGGTTGTGGGTCAGCTGGCATTGCCTCAACTGCACTACCCCTACCACATCCACGGCCTCTAGCAGGTGGCAGTGGTGGTCGTCCACCTAGCCTGGAAGCTCGAGTTCTCGCCATCTGCGAGAGAATAGAATGTCGAAGTTCAGTTTAAATTGAAAGTAATCGCATGACAAGAATTCCAAGAATTGAAACTTTCCTAAAAGGTTTGCAGCCTCCCGAGGATAAGTACAGGCGTCCCCGTACCGATCCACGAGACTCTACTAAACCGGCTCATGACTTGCGAGACCTGTTAACCTAGGCTCTGATACCAACTTGTCACGACCCAAACCTTGGTCGTGATGGCGTCCAACACAATGCTAGGCAAGCCCGACCACGTTATCTCTTAAACGAGCCAATTATTAATCTTAGGTGAACAAGTTAAAGTTAAATAGCAAGTGTTCATATCAAAATGATAAACATAATAGTAGAAGCATTCAAAATACGATCCCAACCAAATCGTGGTGTCGCAAGTCTAAGACTCTACAAAATAAACAACCTATACAAACAAGTCTAGGCAAAATAAAAGCAACAAAATGATAAGAAAGGAGAAAACAGGTTCTGCGGACGCCGGCAACTACCTCGTAGTCTCCGCAAAGTAGATATGAGTAAGCAGCAGCTGCAACAACTCAACTGCTCTCTGGTACCTGTGAATCTGCACAAAAAGTGCAGGGGAGTGGGGTGAGTATATTTCAACTCAGTGAGTAATAATAATAAATAATAACTGAAAATAAGAACTCCAGTACTATCACTAAACAGTTCTAAGGCAACCCCAAAAGGTAAGTCATCACTATAATGAATACTCTGATTTCTAGTCCACATCTATCTCAACAAGGTCCCACACTGACCAAATCCTCACTCGTACCACTACAGTGTACATCCAACTCAATGTATGTAAACATATACGTATGTCTATAATGTATAAGTATAATGTTGCGGCGTGTAGCCCGCTCCAAAACATATAACGCTGCGGCGCGCAGCCCACTCCATTTAACGTCGACGGCGCTCACTGGGGGTGTATACAGACTTCGGGCTCCCTAGGCCCAAGCGCTATGATACTGCGGCGTGCAGTCCGATCCACATGTATATATACATATATAACTATACTACTGCGGCGTGCAGCCCGATCCCATAATATACTCCGGCGCTCACTGAGAATGTGTGCAGAGCCAGACTCCGAGGGTCTCCTACAGCCCAAGCGCAATAATACTGCAGCGTGCAGTCCGATCCACATGTATATATATTACTGCGGCGCGCAGTCCGATCCAACACATATACTGCTGCGGTGTGCAGCCCGGTCCAACATAGATATATATATATATATATATGTATAATACCTTATAATGGGTCCTCGACCCTGTCCCAGTCAGTATAGAATTGGCCTTTCAGACCCACTCAGCTAAATCGGGGAATTTCTACCCTAAGTAGTCTATCTCTCACAGTACACATCTAGCACTGGCCCACGATATGCTATACAGCTAATTTTACGACTGAGTGTAAGTTTCCAACATGATATAGGGGTCACCTAGCTCTACAGGTCCCCTAATGCTCTACAGATCGGCACAAGGCCCCAAACATGGCTACTAGCCCAATTACACAGTTATAATCTCATTCTCAGTCACAATACACAATACACTATTAGTCGGAAAGGACCAAGTCTTATTCCCCAATCACAATGTCACCACGCCCGTCACAAGACGCGTGTCTCATCTCAACATAGCACTCTGAAGTGCTAGTACGGGGTTTCAGACCCTCAGTACATTATTTACTATCACTACTCGTCTTGATCCGGTAGAAGCCTCAGTCTCCCTTGCACTTTCCTCGCAATTCAACCGCCTCGGATGTCGAATCTGTTCAAATTCATAGAGAATGCGTCAATATATGCTAATTACACACAACCATTCGAAATAACTCAAATTGCACCAAAACCCACAAAGTTGTCAAAACCCGACTTTTGGTACGTTTCCCAAAAAATTACAAAAGTTACATATTCGGAATCCTCGTCTCAACACGAGTCTATGCACATAAAGTTTTCTAAAATCGGACTCCGTTTGCCCGGTCAAAACGATAATTTATCAAAACCTTGGCTTAGGGCCATATTCCTCCATTAATACACTCTTTTACCTCCATTTTCATGTGTTAATTGCTTCATTTATCATTACAAAACCATAATTTAAGTTCATAGTGGATTACCTGAAGAACCTCCTTGAATTTCCCTTCAGAATCGCCCAAGTCTCCTCTTAATACCGAGCCCTAATATTTTATGACTTATGAAATTTTACCCCTTCTGATTTTCTTATCATAGGCGCGATTTTCGCTTCTGCGGCTCTGGCCTCGCAACTGCGAGTCCGCTTCTGCGGTTTATTCATCGCTTCTGCAAAAATTCAATAAATGGCGAGGATCGCTTCTGCGGCCAATTTCTCGCACCTGCGAGACCGCTTCAGCGGTCACCTTATCGCTTCTGCGAGATTTCCCCGAACACTGGCGTCCGCTTCTGCGAACAAGGGCTCGCTCCTGCGAGCTCGCCCCTCCTTGGCCGCTTCTGCGGAACTGCCCAGCTTAGCCAAATCTCGCTCCTGCGAGAATATTTCCGCCCCTACACCCACAGAAGCAAAAATACGAGAAGCTTAAAATCCCAGACCTGCAAAATCCCTGAAATTCCTCCGTTTAACCTCCCGAAACCACCCCGGGTCCCCCGGGACCCCGACGAAAACCACAAACATACTTCATAGCACTATACGAACTCGTTCCAATGATAAAAACACATCCTTTAATATGGAAAAACATCGAATTCAAGCAATTCAAGCCTAAGTTTCCATTCAAACTTTCGCAACCGACATTCGATCAAAAACCCAACCAAACGACCTCCGAATGACCTGAATTTTGCAGACACATCCAAAATCACCTAACGGAGCTACTGCACCTGTCGGAATTCCATTCCGACTCCCGGATCAAAATCTCACCTACCGATCGGATATCGCCAAAATTCAACTTGAGCCAATTCAAGCCTAAAACTACACCGGACCTCCAAATTCACTTCAGATCACTCTCTAGCACATAAATGATCTCTCGGAGCTGACCAAATCATTAGAATTCGATTCCGAGCTCTTTAACTTTCAAGTCAACATCCAGCTGACTTTTCTCAACTATTCCTTCTTCTAAGAGACTATTTGTCTCAATTTCAACCAAACTCAACCCGGATTGACTCAAACTTACCCAACATGCATATTGCAACATTAACAAGCATATAACGGGGATAACGGGGTGATAACTCACATGATGACGGGCCGAATCATCACAATCACCGTCCGAACTTTCAATATCAAGGTTCTTTCAGGTTGCTTTGTTTCTAGCGTTAAAGGAAGAATTTGCCCATTTGAGGTTTAATTCTAAACTCTTCTTCATTCTTTAATACCTGACTTGTGCTCCTGTTGATGTTTAATAGAAGTGTCTGTTTGGATTTTTGTTTTACAGTTATGTTTTCGATGATTGATTCTATTTGGTTTATATCCTTTAATTTAATCATTTTCTTCTTAAGGAAATTGGGTAATAAATTGTTAGAAACACCAAAACTTTGTGATGTGTTTAATTACTAAGGACAAGAGGGGTTGCTCTAATGGTAAGCAACCCCCACTTCCAACCAAGAGGTTGTGAGTTCGAGTCTCCCCAAGAGCAAGGTGGGAAGTTCTTGGAGGGAAGGATGCCGGGGGTCTATTTGGAAACAGCCTCTCTATCCTAGGATAGGGGTAAGGTCTGCGTACACACTACCCTCCCTAGCCCCCACTAAGTGGGATTATACTGGGTTGTTTGTTGTTGTGTTTAATTACTAACTGAATGGTTCGCAAACGTAATTAATTTCTCTAGGCTTAGACTAGTGCTTGTAGCTTTGACTTATTTTGTTTAAATCACTAGGAGTGCGTTTAGGGCCGATCACTCGGGTAGGCAAATTGTAGGTTTTTTTATTATTATTTTAGTTTATTTTTATTTTCGAGGCAAGATATCGTTCCCGTAGTTGATATTTTCCGGGGTATGCCCCGAAGAATTTGTATATATTTTCTGGGGTATGCCCCGAACAACTATGTAAATATTTTGCTGGCCTTGACGAGCACGGTGGAGAAGTCGTGGTATAGGTTAGTTTAGGATTTTTCTTTTCTTTTCCTTTTTATTTTCTTTTACTAGGTGGGGATGACCTCGAGCCTCGTATGTGTTTATTTTAATTCTGCGTGTTTTTACCTCAATTTGAATGTTTAGGAAGACAACTTGATCGAGTATGAAACCGTACTAGTTACAGGACTTGGGGAGTGCCTAACACCTTCTCTCCGAGTCAAATGAACCCCTTGCCCGAAAATAAAACTGATAAATAGAAAAAATTTGTTTTTTTCTAGTTTTTACTAAAATATTGATTTAGAAATTATTTTTTATCTCTGGTGTAGACTTAGTTTTTAGAGTCTCAAGTGTTTTGAAAGGAAAAGAACCATTTTTTTGTAAAAAAACGGTAGCCTGCACACCGGAATCAAATGTCAGGTGGCGACTCTGAGTTAATCTTTTTGAAACACAATTTTTGTCACTTTTCTAATTGAAAATCCTTTTCAAGCTTTTTTACTAAAATCTTTTTATTAATTTAAGAGGGTTTAGTGGAATTGTCTGGTAAAAAAAAGGGGTGTGACAATCGGTAACGTTATGCTAGGACTCCGGACTGATGATTCATACGATTAGCAACTATTCAACATTATACTACAGATAAGTTAATATTCAATACGACAACCGTCTATTAGGGTAAATACGGAACCACATAGTTAGGACGCATAAGGAGATTATATGTGTCTGGCACAGTAATTTGTATCAAGCAGAGTACTTGTTGTTTTACTAGTTTCATACTCCGGACGGATTGTAGTCCGCACTGGATAGTCCATTTGACTAGCTCGGGACGAGAAGGCCCATGGTATTACGAGTATATTAGGCACAAAACTAGTAAAATATGTGACATTAGTATTAAGACATAATGATGGTTTGAATAGCATAAACCAGGATCAAAAACGTTAATTTGAACAAATATTGATTTCATGAATGTCATACAATAATTTATAGTGGCTTGTCGTGATTCAACCGTATTAGTCAAATGGACTTATGAAATCGGCAAATTGACTAATACCAATGGACTAATAGTTATGGGATTTTGTTGGTCAAATTTGGAATAAACATCGGCCGATTTATCATATACTATTTAGGAACACTAGACTGTACATCGTGGAGTGTTATTGTGTTAGGTAATTTATACAGTAATAATAATAATAATCAATAACACATATATAAATCTCAGTAGGAATTAATGAGACCCATAGGCCTGTTTATCCTAGTATATATTAAGGAAGGGTTGACGGTCGGCCTAAGTATATGCATAGGTAATCATAGCACTAAGTTTAACTAGTAACATATACGGGTGTACATTATCTTATCGATTGTGTATGAACGTATAATTCCCGTGATTACAATTACCAAATATACTTTGGTATACCATTGGAGTACATATCCCCCATAAGTCACTTGTAAGGATATCTAGGACTTATGCATGAATACAGTTCTCTATGGTATGACTAAACAGACATATACGGTTTATATCCTAGCGTGGAACATAGTCCATTAACTAGTATACGAGATTATGGGAGACGTACCAATAGATCAAGTTAATAGGCTATTGTCGTATCGCTAATATTCAGATAAAGGGCCTAATAACATTGGCCTATTACAATTATGTACATCATAAGTCGGACCTAGGATGCACATACGTTCTAAATTAGGGCCCAATACCCTACCATAGTTAGTCATTTAGTGGGACTATAGTATGTTATTAGTACACTGCCATATACTAGCGAAGGAATCGTACAATGATTTATGGTACTATAGGAGAAAATGTCCTAGACCGTTTCTCACACGGAGAAAATAAGTGATTAACTAAACCAGGCCGATGCATTTGTATAATTTAGAATTAATTATAGATGTTCAATATCGGACGATTTTAGCTAAATGGTTACCACGTGATACTAGGATATATAATTTCATTCACTGATACGCATGACTATGATTACAATATATTTTTTGACAGTCATCGGTCATACGTATTAGTCCAATACTAGGGCCATACGCATCGGATACAAGGTTTGATTTATCCGCAGGGACCATAAGTCCCAAATATCGTATTGGTCATTCTTTGTTCAATATGATACTAGGACGTATATACCGTTCATACTTCATTAGTCTATAAATCACTACGCACCTTATTATAAGTTACATATAGACTAATTCATACATATATAGGTCATGCAACCAGCATTTTCTTAGTCCGATAGCTGCAGGCGTCTATTCCATTTTTATAATCGAAAACCGTCCATTGGTATTTATGATTATTTCATTTATATTTATATATCGTATTACTATGGTCATTGGATAAATACCCTATCCATTGGGCCTATGACTACATTCCATTTGTCATAGTAAGTCCAGATACCTCTAGTGTTAACTCCTTCGTATATACACCAATCACGTTTATGATACTAGGTCATAGATTAACAATACCACGCTATCCTAGTGTATACATAGACGTTCATGAAATCAGGTATTAACCCAATTCGGATAGATTCATTTGCTATGTAGTATAGTCATCCCACATAGACGTTCAGACTCCCTATGAAGGACAGTATCGTGGAGCATAACACAAACGGTTGGACTCTAGTTGAAGTCTAGACAGGCTCCGGAACTTATTTTGGACTCGTCATTCTCACACCTCCTTTTGGCGCTGATCCGCGAGGGCGCGAGGGAGTTTTTCCAATTAAAGGACAATCGAAACGAGATTTATTTATTAAAGTTTCAGAGTCGCCACTCGGGAGATTTATGGTGTCCCAAGTCACCGGTTCGAATCCCGAATCGAGGAAAGGTTTGACTCTATTTAACAGTGTGCGAACCAAAAATCCGGATAAGGAATTCTGTTAACCCGGGAGACGGTGTTAGGCATTCCCGAGTTCCGTGGATCTAGCACGGTCGCTCAACTGTCATATTTGGCTAAATTATCTGACTTATAACATGCTTTAACTTATGTGAAAATTTTAACCCTTAACCGCTTTTAATATTATTAGTCATTATTTTAGTAAAAAGAATTGCAACATCATGAAAATGCATTTTAAACCACGTCACAATCAATGTACCCGTGATTATCAACACATTTCGATTCTGTTGAGATTTGATTTGGGTCACATAAATGTGCACCCGAGTTTAGGGAGATAAAATTATTAAATACGCGCCTAAAGATGCTAACGCATTATTATTTTTGAGAAAAAGCCGCGGAATTCGCTAAATGGCATGTCCCGTAATCTAAGTAATATTTATTAAACAAGTATGAGGACCCCACAATTTATAACTATTTTTTGGCGAGACACGCCTTATTTATTTTTAAAAAGGCAATGCTAAAGTGACTACATTTTTCTATTAAGCTTGTCTCTAAATTAAAAGAGAAAAATTCTAATTAATTACGAGTTTAATAATACATTAGTTGCTAGATTAATACCAATATTGATGGAAGAGAAATTAATTTTAAAACATTAAAAAAAAATTCGAAATTACAAATAAAATAAAAAAATATTTCGAAATTATAAATATAATAAAAATAAAATTTCGAAATTATAAATAAAAGATAAAAATGAAATTTTTCGAAATTATAAATATAATAAAAATAAAATTAAAAGATAAAATTTGACAACTAAATACTCAAAAGAAATTGAATATAGCTAGATTTAAACTTACGTTGTTATATGAAACTATTAAAAACAATTCCTAAAATGGCTACATTTTTATGAATTCATCAAAATAAAAGGAAACAAATTTTCTTTATTAATCTACGTGATTGGAATTATAACTTATTAATCGGATTAAAATAGGCGCAACTCATAAATTGTAATCAAATTAGCACAAAAGAAAATTATGTCATACCTTACTAAAATCAAGTTATAGATAAAATATGGCGTGTATAAATAATATATTAAAATAAACCAATCATCCCATAACTAATTTAAACCACATATAAGTGAATAAATGAACTGTTGAGATTAATTTCAAACTTCCGAAATTAGTTCAATTAAAAAAAAGAATTTAACTAGATTTAGCTTTGTATTCACAATTAACGTATCATCGACTATGTTAAAACAATCATAGCTAGTGAACTAACCAAATTTTTACCAAACTGATTCGTTAACCAATTTAAGCTAATCTCTTCTTAATTATTAATCCACAGTAACGAGCGTGCTTAAACATACACTACCTAACAGTCAAGCCAAAACAAGATATTGCTTAATATATCATTGTCACACCTCCTTTTGGCGCACTTACCCCGAAGGGTAGATGTACAAGGGAGTTTTTCCAATTTAAGTGACAATATTCAAAATGGGATTATTTATTTATTTCAGAGTCACCACTTGCAATAAATTATGGTGTTCCAAGTCACCAATTTATTCAAATCCCGAATCGAGGAAATTTCGACTTTCCAAATGAAGTCTGCGAACCAGAAATTCTAAGTAAGGAATTCTGTTGTGTCACGACCCAAACCCTGGTCGTGATGGCGCCCAACACAATGCTAGGCAAGCCCGACCATATTATCCCTTAAACCAGCCAGTTATTAATCAAATTAAACTTAAGCAGTAAAAGATCATATCAGGTGATAAACGAAATGTAAAGCATACAAAATACGGTCCCAACCATATCGTAGTGTCACGAGACTAAGCCTCTACAGAATAGCATCCTAATACAACCAAGTCTAGGCAAATAGGAAATCAACAAGATGATAAAGAAGGAGAAAACAAGCTCTGGCGGACGCTGGCAGCTACCTCGTAATCTCCGCAAAAGTAGACAAGGATCAGCAGCTACAATGTCTCAACTGCTCTCGAGCACCTGTGGATCTGCACCGAAAGTGTAGGGGAGTGGGGTGAGTATATTTCAACTCAGTGAGTAACAATAATAAATAATAACTGAAGGTAAGAACTCATGTGCTATCACTTAGCAGTTCTAAGGCAACCCTCACAGGTACGTCATCACTATAGTAATACTCAAATCTCCAATCCACGTTTATCTCTACAAGGTTCTTACACTGATCCAACCCTCACTCGTACCCCTACGGTGTACGACCATCTCAAAATATGAAGACACATACCTATGTCTATAATGTATAAGTAATTAAGTAGATAGTAGGATATGATTAAGTATAATGCTGCGGCGTGCAGCCCGCACCAATACATATACCGCTGCGGCGCGCAGCCCGCTCCATTTAACATCGACGACGCTCACTAGGGGGTGTATACAGACTTCGGAGGGGATCCCTAGGCTCAAGCACTATTATACTGCGGCGTGCAACCCGATCCACACATGTATTACTGCGGCGTGCAGTCCGATCCAATATATATATGTATATATATTTATACTGCTGCGGTGTCACGACCCCGAATCCGGTCGTGATGGTGCCCAGCACATTGCTAAGCCAGCCCGACCAATCAATATTATCAACGGAGCTAGAAGCTCTCTTTAACCCATTTAAACATATTAATTCATGAAGCAACAACGATACATATAACGAAAACGGGGAACCAAGTCCCATAATACATCAACTCCCATAGACCAAGGGTCAAGAGTCATGAGCCTCTACTGAACATGAGTGTATAAAGGTTTACAAGATACCAAGTGCGGAAAGAAAAGTCAATACAAAAAAAAGCAAGACAGTAAGAAGGATTATCGGGTCCTGCGGACTCTGCAGCTACCTCGAATATCCACAAATATCGCCTCGCACAGCTACGGGATCACTGCTGAGAGGTACCTGGATCTGCACACAAGGTGCAGGGAGTAAAATGAGTACTGCCAGACTCAGTGGTAATAAACAAGGGTAAGACAGCGCAGATAAGAAATCTGCAATAAAGCACTATGTAAAGTTGTAATCAAATACCCTGTCACAGAATCAATATCAACTGTACATGTACCAACAAGTACCAGCAAAATAGTATAACAGCTAGCAGATGTAGCTAAAATGCAATGCAATGCATGATATGACCGCTACGGCGCGTAGCCCGATCCAATTTGGGTACCCGTGCTCACTGTGGGGGTTCAGACTCCGGAGGGGCTCATACAGCCCAAGCACAATATCACCGCGGCGTGCAGTCCGATCCAACATATATACCGCTGCGGCGTGCAGCCCGATCCACTACCAGTTAGCTAATATGCAAATACAGCCTCGCAGGCTCAAAAGTAGATTTGAAAACATCTTTTATCATTTTTCAGTTGAAAACAGTTTTATCATTTTTCAGTTGAAAACAGTAATATCAAGTTCCAGAGATTGGAAATAGCATGATAACAGAAATAGCTACGGATTGGTAGTAACTAACATATCAATATGATAAGACAATGATAACGATCCTCGCGGGATCCAATAACTGGCTCACGGCCCACAAGTATACTCAACCGCCCAAGAAGGGGTTCCTCGACTCAAGAGTGGCCATTATCACAATATATAATATGCAACCATCCGAGAAGGAGGTTCGACGGCTCAAGAATAGCCTAATATCATAACACAGTATCAACAAGTCGGACTATGTCATAGTCCCCAATCACAATCGACCCCGCACTCACAAGAGAGTACGTGTCTCGCCGCTATACAGAGTCACAAAGTGGTATACCGGGGTTTCGAACCCGCTGGTCATCACCCACATCTATTACTCACCTCAATACAGCGCGACGACTATTCCGCAATGCCCTTGCCACGAGAATCAAGCTCCGCACGCGTAGAATCTGATCAAATACAGGAGAAATACAACAAATTAGGCCAATGGGACGACACCCAATCGATACAACTCAATTTACATCAAAATTCCCAAAGTTGTCAAAACCCGACTTTCAGCACGCTTCTCGAAAAATTACAAAAGTCACATATTCGGAATTCTCATCTCGATACGAGTCTAGGCATATAAAATTTACCAAAATCGGACTCCATTTGCCCACTCAAATCAGTGTTTTTCTTAAATTTAGGCCTAGGGCTCAAACCCACCTTTAATCTTCCATTTACAGAAATTTAACCCATGATTTCATGTTAAAATGATGTAATTAAGCCACAAAACTTACCTCCAACGAAACCCCGATGATTTCCCACCAATCTCCCGTCAATTTCTTCTCTTGGAACTCAAAAATGGGGGTTTTGGGTATTAAACCCGCGACTGGTCTGTTCTGAACTTAAACTCACTGCCAGAGACCCTTCTTCTACGCGTTCGCGACGCCTCTCACGCGTCCGCGAAGCTCTGCCCAAAATACCCTTCGCGAACGCGACATGCCATACGCGTTCGCGATGCACATTTTTATCAGCCATCCGGAGATCCTTCTACGCGAACGCGGCCACGACCCACGCGAACGCGATGCCTAATGACTTCCCTCTACGCGAACGCGTCCATCGCCCACGCGTTCGCGATGCTTCACGTCCTTTCCAATACGCGAACGCGATACCACCCTCGCGAACGCGATGCCTGCTGAACTTGGCCTACGCGAACGCGGGCCGTACCCTCGCGAACGCGAAGGCCAAATCACTGCCCAGTGATCTGCAGATTACAGCAGGTCTTTTCTTGCTTCCAAATGCCGGATGATGGTGCGGATTCACCCCGAGGGCCCGGGACCCCAACGAAAACCACCAACATACCCCAAAACACGATACGAACTTGTTCCAATCATAAAAACACCATCCTAAACATCAAAATCACCAATTACCCACGGATTCAAGCCTAAATTTCTTCAAAACTTCCGAATTACACATTCTATCAAAAACCCGACCAAACGACGTCCGAATGACCTGAAATTTTGCGGACATATCCAAAATCACATAACAAAGCTACAGGAATTGTCGGAATTCCATTCCGACCCCCGGATCAAAATCTCACCTACCGTTCGGATTTCGCCAAAATTCAACCTTCGCCAATTCAAGCCTAAAACTACACCGGGCCTCCAAATTCAATTCCGATCGCTCCCCTAAGTCACAAATCACCTCCCGAAACTAACCGAATCATCAGAATCCGATTCCGAGCACTCTAACCAAATAGTCAACTCCGGGTTGACTTTCCTTATTCAAGTTTCCTTCACAAAGGCTATATGCCTCATTTCCAATCCAATTCACTCCTAGCTCACCCGATAGACTCTGACACTGATATAAAAATCATAAAACATGTATTTACAACATAACGGGGTGGTAATTCTCGTGACGACGGGCCGGGTCGTCACATTCTCCCCTCTTAAGCAAACGCTCGTCCTCGAGCGGGTCAAGAAACATACCTGAAGTCTCAAACAAGTGAGGATATCTGCTCCGCATCTCCCGCTCGACCTCCCAAGTGGCCTCCTCCACGGGTCGACCTCTCCACTGAACCTTAACTGATGCAATCTCCTTAGACCTCAATTTTCTCACCTGACGTCCCAAAATGGCAATAGGCTCCACATCATAGGATAGATCGTCATCAAGCTGGATGGTACTGAAGTCTAATACATGAGACGGATCTCCAATGTACTTCCGGAGCATAGACACATGGAATACTCGATGAACGCTGGATAAGCTGGGCGGCAAGGCCAACTCATATGCCACCTCTCCAACTCTCCTAAGTATCTCAAAAGGACCAATGTACCCGGGACTCAACTTTCCTTTCTTCCCAAACCTCATGACACCCTTCATAGGTGAAATCTTCAACAATACTCTGTCACCAACCATGAAAGACAACTCTCGAACTCTACGGTCCACATAACTCTTCTGACGAGACTGTGCCGTACGAAGCCTCTCCTGGATCAACTTTGCTCTATCCAGAGCATCCTGGACTAACTCAGTCCCTATCAATCTAACCTCACCAGGCTCAAACCATCCCACGGGGGATCTACACCGCCCGCCATACAATGCCTCATACGGGGCCATCTGAATACTCGACTGATAACTGTTGTTGTAGGCAAACTCAGCAAGTGGTAGGAACTCATCCCACGAACCACAAAAATCAATCCCACAAGCTCGCAGCATATCCTCCAAGATCTGAATAGTACGCTCAGACTGCCCATCTGTCTGGGGGTGAAATGTTGTACTCAACTCAACCCGCGTACCCATCTCTCGCTGAAATGCTCTCCAAAACTGAGAAGTGAACTGAGTACCCCTGTCGGATATGATAGACACCGGAACTCCATGCAACCGAACAATCTCTCGAATAAAGATCGCTGCCAACCGCTCCGATGAGTAGGTAGTACTAACTGGAATGAAGTGAGCTGACTTGGTCAGTCTATCCACAATAACCCATACAGAATCAAACTTTCTCGCCGTCCGAGGGAGTCAAGTAACAAAGTCCATAGTGATCCTCTCCCATTTCCACTCAGGAATATCAATGCGCTGAAATACACCACCGGGCCTCTGATGCTCGTACTTAACCTGCTGACAGTTGAGGCACCGTGCTACATGTTTGACAATGTCCATTTTCATCTTTCTCCACCAATAGTTCTGTTTCAAATCTTGATACATCTTCGCGGCTCCTGGATGGATAGAATACCGCGAGCTATGGGCCTCCTCCAGAATCAACTCACGAAGGCCATCAACATTGGGCACGCATATCCGGCCCCGCATCCTCAATACGCCGTCACTATCAATGGTGACATCTCTAGCATCATCATGCTGAACTCTGTCCCTCAGGACAGCCAAATGTGGATCATCATACTGGCGCTCACGAATACGATCATATAGAGATGACCGAGATACAACACAAGCCAATACCCTGCCGGGCTCCGAAATATCTAACCTCACTAGCCGATTGGCTAGCACTTGAACATCATAAGCAAATGGCCTCTCCTCAGCTGGAATATATGCCAAGCTCCCCATACTGACCGCCTTCCGACTCAAAGCATCGGCCACCATATTGGCCTTCCCGGATGATATAATATAGTAATGTCATAATCCTTCAGCAACTCAAGCCATCTCCGCTGTCTCAAATTAAGGTCTTTCTGTTTGAACAAGTGCTGGAGACTACGATGGTCGGTATACACCTCATAAGACACACCGTACAAATAGTGCCTCCAAATTTTCAATGCATGAACAATGGCGGCTAGCTCCAAGTCATGAACAGGATAGTTCTTCTCATGTGGCTTCAACTGCCGAGAAGCATAAGCAATCACCTTACCTTCCTGCATCAACACACAACCTATCCCCACTCTCGAGGCATCACAATAAACGGTATATGAACCTCAAGCTGATGGCAATACTAACACTGGAGCTGTGGTCAAAGCCGTCTTGAGCTTCTGAAAGCTCTCCTCGCACTCATCCGACCACACGAATGGTGCACCCTTCTGGGTCAATTTAGTCAATGAAGAAGCAATGGATGAAAATCCCTGAACAAACCGGCGATAATATCCCGCCAAACCAAGAAAACTCCCGATCTCTGTAGCTGAGGTCGGTCTAGGCCAACTCTGCACCGCCTCTATCTTTTTCTGATCAACCTGAATACCATCACGAGACACCACATGTCCCATAAATGCTACGGACTCGAGCCAAAACTCGCACTTGGAGAATTTAGCATATAGCTTCTCCTCTCTCAATCTCTGCAACACAATACTCAAATGCTGAGCATGCTCCTCCTGACTACGGGAGTAGACTAGAATGTCATCAATGAACACAATCACAAATGAATCCAAATAAGGCCCGAACACACTGTTCATCAGATGCATAAATGCTGCTGGGGCGTTGGTCAGCCCAAAAGACATCACCAGAAATTCATAATGACCATATCTGGTCCTGAATGCAGTCTTCATAATATCCGAGTCCCTGATCTTCAGCTGATGATAGCCTGAACGAAGATCGATCTTAGAAAACACCCTCGCACCTTGTAACTGATCAAACAAATCATCTATGCGCGGTAGAGGGTACTTGTTCTTCACTGTCACTTTGTTCAATTGCCTATAATCAATACACATCCGCATGGAACCATTTTTCTTTTTAACAAATAATACCGGTGCACCCCACGGAGACACACTAGGGCGGATGAAACCCTTATCCAGGAAGCTCCTGAAGTTGCTCTTTCAGTTCTTTCAACTCAGCTGGTGCCATCCGATAAGGAGGAATGGATATAGGCCGAGTGCCCGGCACCAAGTCAATGCCAAAATCAATATCCCTGTCCGGCGGCATGCCCGGCAGGTCTGAGGGGAATACATCTGGGAAGTCCCTCACAACAGGTACGGAATTAATGCTAGGAGACTCAGCTCCCACATCTCTCACAAAAGCTAAGTACGCTAAACACCCTTTTTTCAACCATCTTCTGAGCTTTTAGGAACGAAATAACACGGCTAGGGACGAAATCGGTCGAACCCCGCCACTCAATCTGAGAAATACCAGGAATGGCCAACGTAACTGTCTTAGCATGACAGTCCAATATAGCATGGTACGGAGACAACCAGTCCATACCCAATATAACATCAAAGTCCACCATACCCAACAATAACAAATCGGCCTGGGTCTCCAGACCCCCAATAGATATAACACAGGATCTATAGACATGATCCACAACGATCGTATCACCCACGGGGGTGGATACATGAACAGGTAAATCAAGACTACCACGAGTCGCACCCAAGTGATGTGCAAAATAAGAGGACACGTAAGAATATGTGGACCCTAGATCAAATAGAACAGAGGCATCTCTGTGACAGACAGAAATGATACCTGAAATCACAGCATCGGAGGCAACTGCATCACGCCTGTCAGGAAGTGCATAGAACCGTGCCTCGCCTCCACCAGATCTCTCCTCGCCTCTGGGGTGACCACGAGAAGACTGACCTCCACCTCTACTAGCCTGAGATGGTGCTGAAGAGGAGGGCTGATCCCTCTGCTGAGTCCTGTCCCTATGGAGTCGAGGGCACTGTCTCCTCATGTGACCAAACTCACCACACTCATAACATGCACCCGGTGCCGGAGAAGGGTACTGAAGGGAACCCCTCGCCGCAGAAGAACCCTGGGCTGAAGAAGTAGGTGCTGCACTCTGGGCTGGAAGGGCACTAAGTGATGACTGACCCTGCTGAAACCCCTGTCGACCACGACCATAAGAACCTCCGCTCTACTCTGGGCGGCCTGAATGAGAAGGTCCAGATAAGCGACCTCTGCTCTGCTGGGAATGCCCCCTAGATGGAGCACCACTGAAACTGCCAGAACCACGAGGCCTCTTGGCCTCCCGCTCCTCTCTCTCTCGGCGACGATCCGCCTCAATGGAGCGTGCCATATCAACAACCTGCTCAAACGATGATGACAAAACTCTCTCTCTGGTCATAAGAATGCGGATAGAGTAGTTGAGGCCATCAATGAACCTCCTGATCCTCTCCCTATCATTAGGGATCATCCATGTGGCATGCCTAGCCAACTGTGTGAATCTGAGCTCATACTGGGTCACAGACATGTCGCCCTGAACCAACCACTCGAACTGGCGACGTAACTCCTCGCGACGAGACTGAGGTACATATTTCTCTAGAAAGAGAGTAGAGAACTGCTGCCATGTGAGAGGTGCTGCTCCTGCAAGCCTACGCCTCTCAAACTCTTCCCACCAATCAAATGCGGGACCAGTGAACTGAAAGGTAGTAAATGAAACTCCGCTGGACTCAAGAATACCAGCCGTCCGCAACATCCTCCGACACTTGTCCAAGAAACCCGGGCATCCTCGCCCTCAACGCCACCGAAATGGGGTGGCCGAAGTCTACCAAATCTCTCAAGACGATGCTGGCTCATCATCGGGCATAACCTGAACCATATGCTCTGGAGCCGGAGCCGGTGCAGCTGGAGGAATAACAGGTGCAACCACCCGAGCAGGGACCGCCTCCGGCATCCGAAGTCCCCGAACAACCGGGTCGGTGTGCGAGCCGCAGGGTCCGCCGACCACCCCCGACCGAGATGTCGCTACGGTAGCGGTAGCCGAAACTACCGAGCCAAACCGGAACACACCGATAATATCTGAGCAAGAGTCTCCTGAAGACCAGGAATAGCAATAGATATAGTCTGGCCCTGAACTGGGGCTGCTGGAGCATCAACCACTGGGGGCTGCTCCTGAACTGGTACAACGGGCGGGTCAGCTGGCACTGCCTCAGCCGCCCTACCTCTACCTCTAGCACGACCGCGCCCACGGCCTCTAACAGGTGGCAATGGAGGTCGTCCACCTCGTCCTGATGCTCGCGTTCTCGCCATTTGCGAGAGAATAGAATATAGAAGTTCAGTTCTCAGAACAACAAGATCGCACGACAGAGTTCAAGAAAAGTGAAGTTTTCCTAAAGGTTCGCAGCCTCCCGAGGATAAGTACAGGCGTCCCCGTACCGATCCACAGGACTCTACTAACCGGCTCAAGACTCATGAGGCCTAGTAAACCTAGGCTCTGATACCAACTTGTCACGACCCTGAATCCGGTCGTGATGGCGCCCAGCACATTGCTAAGCCAGCCCTACCAATCAATATTATCAACGGAGCTAGAAGCTCTCTTTAACCCATTTAAACATATTAATTCATGAAGCAACAATGATACATATAACGAAAACGGGGAACCAAGTCCCATAATACATCAACTCCCATAGACCAAGGGTCAAGAGTCATGAGCCTCTACTGAACATGAGTGTATAAAGTTTTACAAGATACCAAGTGCGGAAAGAAAAGTCAATAAAAAAAAAATCAAGACAGTAAGAAGGAATATCGTGTCCTGCGGACTCTGCAGCTACCTCGAATATCCACAAATATCGCCTCGCACAGCTACGGGATCACTGCTGAGAGGTACCTGGATCTGCACACAAGGTGCAGGGAGTAAAATGAGTACTGCCAGACTCAGTGGTAATAAACAAGGGTAAGATAGCACCGATAAGAAATCCACAATAAAGCACTATGCAAAGCTGTAATCAAATACCCTATCACAGAATCATTATCAACTGTACCTGTACCAACAAGTACCAGCAAAATAGTATAACAGCTAGCAGATGTAGCTAAAATGCAATGCAATGTATGATATGACCGCTACGGCGCGTAGCTCGATCCAATTTGGGTACCCGTGCTCACTGTGGGGGTTCAGACTCCGAAGGGGCTCCTACAGCCCAAGCACAATATCACTGCGGCGTGCAGTCCGATCCAACATATATACCGCTGCGACGCGCAGCCTGATCCACTACCGGTCAGCTAATATGCAAATACAGCCTCGCAGGCTCTAAAGTAGATTTAAAAACATCTTTTATCATTTTTCAGTTGAAAACAGTAATGTCAAGTTCCAGAGATTGGAAATAGCATGATAACAGAAATAGCTACGGACTGGTAGTAACTAACATATCAATATGATAAGACAATGATAACGATCCTCGCATGATCCAATAACTGGCTCATGGCCCACAAGTATACTCAACCACCCAAGAAGGGGGTTCCTCGGCTCAAGAGTGGCCATTATGACAATATATAATATGCAACCATCCGAGAAGGAGGTTCGACGGCTCAAGAATAGCCTAATATCATAATACGGTATCAACAAGTCGGACTATGTCATAGTCCTCAATCACAATCGACCCCGCACTCACAAGAGAGTACGTGTCTCGCCGCTATACAGCGTCACAAAGTGGTATACCGGGGTTTCGAACCCGCTGGTCATCACCCACATCTATTACTCACCTCAATACGGCGCGACGACTACTCCGCAATGCCCTTGCCATGAGAATCAAGCTCCGCACGCGTAGAATCTGATCAAATACAGTAGAAATACAACAAATTAGGCCAATGGGACGACACCCAATCGATACAACTCAATTTACATCAAAATTCCCAAAGTTGTCAAAACCCGACTTTCGGCACGCTTCTCGAAAAATTACAAAAGTCACATATTCGGAATCTTCATCTCGATACGAGTCTAGGCATATAAAATTTACCAAAATCGGACACCATTTGCCCACTCAAATTAGTGTTTTTCTTTAATTTAGGCCTAGGGCTCAAACCCACCTTTAATCTTCCATTTACAGAAATTTAACCCATGATTTCATGTTAAAGTGATGTAATTAAGCCACAAAACTTACCTCCAACGAAACCCCGATGATTTCCCAGCAATCTCCCGTCAATTTCTTCTCTTGGAACTCAAAAATGGGGGTTTTGGGTATTAAACCCGCGACTGGTCTGTTTTGAACTTAAACTCACTGCCAGAGACTCTTCTTCTACGCGTTCGCGACGCCTCTCACGCGTCCACGAAGCTCTGCCCAAAATACCCTTCGCGAACGCGACATGCCATACGCGTTCGCGATGCACATTTTTATCAGCCATCCGGAGATCCTTCTACGCGAACGCGGCCATGACCCACGCAAACGCGATGCCTATTGACTTCCCTCTACGCGAACGCGTCCATCGCCCACGCGTTCGCGATGCTTCACGTCCTTGCCAATACGCGAACGCGATACCACCCTCACGAACGCGATGCCTGCTGAACTTGGCCTACGCGAATGCGGGCCGTGCCCTCGCTAACGCGAAGGCCAAATCACTGCCCAGTGATCTGCAGATTACAGCAGGTCTTTTCTTGCTTCCAAATGCCGGATGATGGTCCGGATTCACCCCGAGGCCCCCGGGACCCCAATGAAAACCACCAACATACCCCAAAACACGATACGAACTTGTTCCAATCATAAAAACACCATCCTAAACATCAAAATCGCCAATTACCCACGGATTCAAGCCTAAATTTCTTCAAAACTTCCGAATTACACATTCTATCAAAAACCCGACCAAACGACGTCCGAATGACCTGAAATTTTGCAAACATATCCAAAATCATATAACGAAGCTACAGGAATTGTCGGAATTCCATTTCGACCCTCGAATCAAAATCTCACCTACCGTTCGGATTTCGCCAAAATTCAACCTTCGCCAATTCAAGCCTAAAACTACACCGGGCCTCCAAATTCAATTTCGATCGCTCTCCTAAGTCACAAATCACCTCCCGGAACTAACCGAATCATCAGAATTCAATTCCGAGCCCTCTAACCAAATAGTCAACTCCGGGTTGACTTTCCTTATTCAAGTTTCCTTCACAAAGGCTATATGCCTCATTTCCAATCCAATTCACTCCTAACTCACCCGATAGACTCTAACACTGATATAAAAGCATAAAACCTGTATTTACAACATAACGGGGTTGTAATTTCTGTGATGACGGGCCGGGTCGTCACATTCTCCCTCATCTAAGCAAACGCTCGTCCTCGAGCGGGTCAAGAAACATACCTGAAGACTCAAACAAGTGAGGATATCTGCTCCGCATCTCCCGCTCGATCTCCCAAGTGGCCTCCTCCACGGGTCGACCTCTCCACTGAACCTTAACCGATGCAATCTCCTTAGACCTCAATTTTCTCACCTGACGACCCAAAATAGCAATAGGCTCCACATCATAGGATAGATCACTATCAAGCTAAATGGTACTGAAGTCTAATACATGAGACGGATCTCCAATGTACTTCCGGAGCATAGACACATGGAATGCTGGATGGACGCTGGATAAGCTGGGCGGCAAGGCCAACTCATATGCCACCTCTCCAACTCTCCTAAGTATCTCAAAAGGACCAATGTACCCGGGACTCAACTTTCCTTTCTTCCCAAACCTCATGACACCCTTCATAGGTGAAATCTTCAACAATACTCTGTCACCAACCATGAAAGACAACTCTCGAACTCTACGGTCCGCATAACTCTTCTGACGAGACTGTGCTGTACGAAGCCTCTCCTGGATCAACTTTTCTCTATCCAGAGCATCCCGGACTAACTCAGTCCCTATCAATCTAACCTCACCAGGCTCAAACCATCCCACGGGGGATCTACACCGCCCGCCATACAATGCCTCATACGGGGCCATCTGAATACTCGACTGATAACTGTTGTTGTAGGCAAACTCAGCAAGTGGTAGGAACTCATCCCACGAACCACCAAAATCAATAACACAAGCTCGCAACATATCCTCCAAGATCTGAATAGTACGCTCAGACTGTCCGTCTGTCTGGGGTGAAATGTTGTACTCAACTCAACCCGTGTACCCATCTCTCGCCGAAATGCTCTCCAAAACTGAGAAGTGAACTGAGTACCCCTGTCGGATATGATAGACACTGGAACTCCATGCAACCGAACAATCTCTCGAATAAAGATCGCCGCCAACCGCTCCGATGAGTAGGTAGTACTAACTGGAATGAAGTGAGCTGACTTGGTCAGTCTATCCACAATCACCCATACAGAATCAAACTTCCTCGCCGTTCGAGGAAGTCCAGTAACAAAGTCCATAGTGATCCTCTCCCATTTCCACTCAGGAATAACAATGCGCTGAAATACACCGCCGGGCCTCTGATGCTCGTACTTAACCTGCTGACAGTTGAGGCACCGTGCTACATGTCTGACAATGTCCATTTTCATCTTTCTCCACCAATAGTGCTGTTTCAAATCTTGATACATCTTCGCGGCTCCTGGATGGATAGAATACCATGAGCTATGGGCCTCCTCCAGAATCAACTCACGAAGGCCATCAACATTGGGCACGCATATCCGGCCCTGCATCCTCAATACGCCGTCACTATCAATGGTGACATCTCTAGCATCATCATGCTGAACTCTGTCCCTAAGGACAGCCAAATGTGGATCATCATATTGGCGCTCACGAATACGATCATATAGAGATGACCGAGATACAACACAAGCCAATACCCGGCCGGGCTCCGAAATATCTAACCTCACTAGCCGATTGGCTAGCACTTGAACATCATAAGCAAATGGCCTCTCCTCGGCTGGAATATATGCCAAGCTCCCCATACTGACCGCCTTCCGGCTCAAAGCATCGGCCACCACATTGGCCTTCCCCGGATGATATAATATAGTAATGTCATAATCCTTCAGCAACTCAAGCCATCTCCGCTGTCTCAAATTAAGGACTTTCTGTTTGAACAAGTGCTCGAGACTACGATGGTCGGTATACACCTCACAAGACACACCGTACAAATAGTGCCTCCAAATTTTCAATGCATGAACAATGGCGGCTAGCTCCAAGTCATGAACAGGATAGTTCTTCTCATGTGGCTTCAACTGCCGAGAAGCATAAGCAATCACCTTACCTTCCTGCATCAACACACAACCTATCCCCACTCTCGAGGCATCACAATAAACAATATATGAACCTGAAGTTGATGGCAATACTAACACCGGAGTTGTGGTCAAAGCTGTCTTGAGCTTCTGAAAGCTCTCCTCGCACTCACCCGACCACACGAATGGTGCACCCTTCTGGGTCAATTTAGTCAATGAAGAAGCAATGGATGAAAATCCCTGAACAAACCGGCGATAATATCCCGCCAAACCAAGAAAACTCCCGATCTCTGTAGCTGAGGTCGGTCTAGGCCAACTGCTGCACCGCCTCTATCTTTTTCTGATCAACCTGAATACCATCACGAGACACCACATGTCCCAGAAATGCTACGGACTCGAGCCAAAACTTGCACTTGGAGAATTTAGCATATAGCTTCTCCTCTCTCAATCTCTGCCAACACAATACTCAAATGCTGAGCATGCTCCTCCCGACTACGGGAGTAGACTAGAATGTCATCAATGAACACAATCACAAATGAATCCAAATAAGGCCTCGAACACACTATTCATCGATGCATAAATGCCGTCTGGGGCGTTGGTCGCCCAAAAGACATCACCGAAACTCATAATGACCATATCTGGTTCTGAATGCAGTCTTTATAATATCCGAGTCCCTGATCTTCAGCTGATGATAGCCTGAACGAAGATCAATCATAGAAAACACCCTCGCACCCTGTAACTGATCAAACAAATCATCTATGCGCGGTAAAGGGTACTTGTTCTTCACTGTCACTTTGTTCAATTGCCTATAATCAATACACATCCGCATGGAACCATCTATCTTTTTAACAAATAATACCGGCGCACCCAACGGAGACACACTAGGGCGGATGAAACCCTTATCCAGAAGCTCTTGAAGCTGCTCTTTCAGTTCTTTCAACTCAGCTGGTGCCATCCGATAAGGAGGAATGGATATGGGCTGAGTGCCCGGCACCAAGTCAATGCCAAAATCAATATCCCTGTCCGGCGGCATGCCCGGCAGGTCTGAGGGGAATACATCTGGGAAGTCCCTCACAACAAGTACAGAATCAATGCTAGGAGACTCAGCTCCCACATCTCTCACAAAAGCTAAGTACGATAAACACCCTTTTTCAACCATCTTCTGAGCTTTTAGGAACGAAATAACACGGCTAGGGACGAAATCGGTCGAACCCCGCCACTCAATCTGAGAAATACCAGGAATGGCCAACGTAACTGTCTTAGCATGACAGTCCAATATAGCATGGTACGGAGACAACCAGTCCATACCCAATATAACATCAAAGTCCACCATACCCAACAATAACAAATCTGCTTGGGTCTCCAGACCCCCAATAGATATAACACAGGATCTATAGACATGATCCACAACAATCGTATCACCCACGGGGTGGATACATGAACAGGTAAATCAAGACTACCACGAGTCGCACCCAAGTGATGTGCAAAATAAGAGGACACGTAAGAATATGTGGACCCTAGATCAAATAGAATAGAGGCATCTCTGTGACAGACAGAAATGATACCTGGAATCACAGCATCGGAGGCAACTGCATCACGCCTGTCAGGAAGTGCATAGAACCGCGCCTGGCCTCCACCAGATCTCTCCTCGCCCCTAGGGCGACCACGAGAAGACTGACCTCCACCTCTACTAGCCTGAGATGGTGCTGAAGAGGAGGGCAGATCCCTCTGCAGCGTCCTGTCCCTATGGAGTCGAGGGCACCGCCTCCTCATGTGGCCAAACTCACCACACTCATAACATGCACCTGGTGCTGGAGAAGGGGACTGAAGGGAACCCCTCGCCACAGAAGAACCCTAGGTGATGAAGTAGGTGCTGCACCCTGGGCTGGAAGGGCACTAAGTGATGACTGACCCTACTGAAACCCATGTCGACCACGACCATAAGAACCTCCGCTCTGCTCTGGGCGGCCTGAATGAGAAGGTCTAGATGAGCGACCTCTGCTCTGCTGGGAATGCCCTCTAGATGGAGCACCACCGAAACTGCCCGAACCACGAGGCCTCTTGGCCTCCCGCTCCTCTCTCTCTCGGCGACGATCCGCCTCAATGGAGCGTGCCATATCAACAACCTCCTCAAATGATGATGACAAAACTCTCTCTGGTCATAAGAATGCGGATAGAGTAGTTGAGGCCATCAATGAACCTCCTGATCCTCTCCCTCTCAGTGGGGATCATCCATGTGGCATGCCTAGCCAACTGAGTGAATCTAAGCTCATACTGAGTCACAGACATGTCGCCCTGAATCAACCACTCGAACCGGCGACGTAGCTCCTCGCGACGAGACCGAGGTACATATTTCTCTAGAAAGAGAGTAGAGAACTGCTGCCATGTGAGAGGTGCTGCTCCTGCAGGCCTACGCCTCTCAAACTCTTCCCACCAATCAAATGCGAGACCAGTGAACTGAAAGGTAGTAAATGAAACTCCGCCGGACTCAAGAATACCAGCCGTCCGCAACATCCTCTGACACTTGTCCAAGAAACCCTGGGCATCCTCGCCCTCAACGCCACTGAAATGGGGTGGCTGAAGTCTACCAAATCTCTCAAGACGACGATGCTCGTCATCGGGCATAACCTGAACCATATGCTCTGGAGCTGGAGCTGGTGCAGCTGGAGGAATAACCGGTGCAACCACCTGAGCGGGGACCGCCTCTGGCGTCTGAAGTCCCTGAACAACCGGGTCAGGTGTGCGAGCTGCAGGGGTCTGCTGACCACCCCCTGACTGAGATGTCGCTACAGTAGCGGTAGCTGAAACTACCTGAGCCAAACCGGAACACACTGATAATATCTGAGCAAGAGTCTCCTGAAGACCAGGAATAGCAATAGATACAGTCTGGCCCTGAACTGGGGCTGCTGGAGCATCAACCACTGGGGGCTGCTCCTGAACTGCTACAACAGGCGGGTCAGCTGGCACTGCCTCAGCCGCCCTACCTCTACCTCTAGCACGACCGCGCCTACGGCCTCTAACAGGTGGCACTGGAGGTCGTCCACCTCGTCCTGATGGTCGCGTTCTCGCCATCTGCGAGAGAATAGAATATAGAAGTTCAGTTCTCAGAACAACAAGATCGCACGACAGAGTTCAAGAAAAGTGAAGTTTTCCTAAAGGTTCGCAGCCTCCCGAGTATAAGTACAGACATCCCCGTACCGATCCACAAGACTCTACTAACCGACTCAAGACTCATGAGGCCTAGTAAACCTAGGCTCTGATACCAACTTGTCACGACCCCGAATCCGGTCGTGATGGCGCCCAGCACATTGCTAAGCCAGCCCGACCAATCAATATTATCAACGGAGCTAGAAGCTCTCTTTAACCCATTTAAACATATTAATTCATGAAGCAACAATGATACATATAACGAAAACGGGGAACCAAGTCCCATAATACATCAACTCCCATAGACCAAGGGTCAAGAGTCATGAGCCTCTACTGAACATGAGTGTATAAAGGTTTACAAGATACCAAGTGCGGAAAGAAAAGTCAATACAAAAAAAAGCAAGACAGTAAGAAGGATTATCGGGTCCTGCGGACTCTGCAGCTACCTCGAATATCCACAAATATCGCCTCGCACAGCTACGGGATCACTGCTGAGAGGTACCTGGATCTGCACACAAGGTGCATGGAGTAAAATGAGTACTGCCAAACTTAGTGGAAATAAATAAGGGTAAGACAGCGTCGATAAGAAATCCATAATAAAGCACTATGCAAAGCTGTAATCAAATACCCTGTCACAGAATCATTATCATCTGTACTTGTATCAACAAGTACCAGCAAAACAGTATAACAGCTAGCAGATGTAGCTAAAATGCAATGCAATGCATGATATGATCGCTACGGCGCGTAGCTCGATCCAATTTGGGTACCCGTGCTCACTGTGGGGGTTCAGACTCCGGAGGGGCTCCTACAGCCCAAGCACAATATCACTGCGGCGTGCAGTCTGATCCAACATATATACCGCTGCGGCGCGCAGCCCGATCCACTACCAGTCGGCTAATATGCAAATACAGCCTCGCAGGCTCAAAAGTAGATTTGAAAACATCTTTTATCATTTTTCAGTTGAAAACAGTAAATGTCAAGTTCCAGAGATTGGAAATAGCACGATAACAGAAATAGCTACGGACTGGTAGTAACTAACATATTAATATGATAAGACAATGATAACGATTCTCGCGGGATCCAATAACTGCCTCATGGCCCACAAGTATACTCAACCACCCAAGAAGGGGGTTCCTCGGCTCAAGAGTGGCCATTATCACAATATATAATATGCAACCATCCGAGAAGGAGGTTCGACGGCTCAAGAATAGCCTAATATCATAATAAAGTATCAACAAGTCGGACTATGTCATAGTCCCCAATCACAATCGACCCCGCACTCACAAGAGAGTACGTGTCTCGCCGCTATACAGCGTCACAAAGTGGTATACCGGGGTTTCGAACCCGCTGGTCATCACCCACATCTATTACTCACCTCAATACGGCGCGATGACTACTCCGCAATTCCCTTGCCATGAGAATCAAGCTCCGCACGCGTAGAATCTGATCAAATACAGTAGAAATACAACAAATTAGGCCAATGGGACGACACCCAATCGATACAACTCAATTTACATCAAAATTCCCAAAGTTGTCAAAACCCGACTTTTGGCACGCTTCTCGAAAAATTACAAAAGTCACATATTCGGAATCCTCATCTCGATACGAGTCTAGGCATATAAAATTTACCAAAATCGGACTCCATTTGCCCACTCAAATCGGTGTTTTTCTTTAATTTAGGCCTAGGGCTCAAACCCACCTTTAATCTTCCATTTACAGAAATTTAACCCATGATTTCATGTTAAAATGATGTAATTAAGCCACAAAACTTACCTCCAACGAAACCCCGATGATTTCCCAGCAATCTCCCGTCAATTTCTTCTCTTGGAACTCAAAAATGGGGGTTTTGGGTATTAAACCCGCGACCTGTTCTGTTCTGAACTTAAACTCACTGCCAGAGACCCTTCTTCTACGCGTTCGCGACGCCTCTCATGCGTCTGCGAAGCTCTGCCCAAAATACCCTTCGCGAACGCGACATGCCATACGCGTTCGCGATGCACATTTTTATCAGCCATCCGGAGATCCTTCTACGTGAACGCGGCCACGACCCACGCGAACGCGATGCCTAATGACTTCCCTCTACGCGAACGCGTCCATCGCCCACGCGTTCGCGATGCTTCACGTCCTTGCCAATACGCGAACGCGATACCACCCTCGCGAACGCGATGCCTGCTGAACCTGGCCTACGCGAACGCGGGTCGTGCCCTCGCGAACGCGAAGGCCAAATCACTGCCCAGTGATCTGCAGATTACAGCAGGTCTTTTCTTGCTTCCAAATGCCGGATGATGGTCCGGATTCACCCCGAGGCCCCCGGGACCCCAACGAAAACCACCAACATACCCCAAAACACGATACAAACTTGTTCCAATCATAAAAACACCATCCTAAACATCAAAATCACCAATTACCCACGGATTCAAGCCTAAATTTCTTCAAAACTTCCGAATTACACATTCTATCAAAAACCCGACCAAACGACGTCCGAATGACCTGAAATTTTGCGGACATATCCAAAATCACATAACGAAGCTACAGGAATTGTCGTAATTCCATTCCGACCCCTGGATAAAAATCTCACCTACCGTTCGGATTTCGCCAAAATTCAACCTTCGCCAATTCAAGCCTAAAACTACACCGGGCCTCCAAATTCAATTTCGATCGCTCTCCTAAGTCACAAATCACCTCCCGGAACTAACCGAATCATCAGAATCCGATTCCGAGCCCTCTAACCAAATAGTCAACTCCGGGTTGACTTTCCTTATTCAAGTTTCCTTCACAAAGGCTATATGCCTCATTTCCAATCAAATTCACTCCTAACTCACCCGATAGACTCTGACACTAATATAAAAATCATAAAACATGTATTTACAACATAACGGGGTGGCAAATTCTCGTGACGACGGGCCGGGTCATCACATGCGGCGCGCAGCCCGATCCCATAATATACACCATTGCTCACTGAGAATGTGTGCCGACTCAGACTCCGAAGGGGCTCCTACAGCCCAAGCGCAATAATATCGCGGCGTGCAGTCCGTCCCACATGTATATTACATGTATATTACATGTATATTACGTGTATATTACATGTATATTACATGTATATTACTGCGGCGTGCAGTCCGATCCAATATATATACTGCTGCGGCGTGTAATACCTCATAATGGGTCCTCGACCCTATCCTAGTCAGTATGTACTTGGCCTCTCAGGCCCAATATAATATATCACAGTGGGTCCTGGACCCTGTCTCGGTCAATATAGACTTGGCCTTTCAGGCCCACTCAGCTAGAACAGGGAATCCCACCCTAGATAATCTCTCTCAATGTACACATCTAGTACTGGCTCATATTATGCTATACAGCTAGAGCTACGACTGAGTGAATGTTTCCAACACAGTATATGGGTCACCTAGCTCTATAGGTTCCCTAATGCTCTACAAATCGGCACAAGGCCCCAAACATGGCTATTAGCCCAATTGTACAGTTATAATCTCATTAGCAGTCATACAACACAGCATTCTATTAGCCGGGAAGGACCAAGTCCAAGTCCCCAATCACAATGTCACCACACTCGTCTCATCTCAACATAGAACTGTGAAGTGCTAGTACGGGGTTTCAAACCCTCAGTACATTGTTTACTACCACCACTCACCTCGAACCGGTAGAAGTTTCAATCCGCCTTGCGCTTGCCTCGCAAATCAATCTCCTCGGGTGCCAAATCTGCTCAAAATCATAGAGAATGCATCAATATATGCTAATTTCACGTAATTCATTCGAAATAACCCAAATTATATCAAAACCCACAAGTTGTCAAAACCCGACTTTTGGTGCGCTTCTCGAAAAATTATAAAAGTTATATATTCGGAACCCTCGTCTCAATACGAGTCTAGGCATATCAAATTTACCAAATTCGTACTCCATTTGCCCACTCAAATCGATATTTTTCTAAAATTTTAGGCCTAGGGCTTAAACCCACATTAAATCCTCCATTTCCATAGAAATAATTCATGATTCCATGATAAAAGTGTGTAATTAAACCACAAAACTTACCTCCGATAATATCCCAATGATCTCCCAGCTATTTCCCTTCACTTCCTCTCTCTAGGCTTAAAAAATGGGGGTTTATGAAATGAAACCCGTAATGAAATGTTCTGGTTTTAAAATCACTGCCTGGGACCTTTCTTCTACGCGTTCGCGACAGGACTCACGCGAACGTGATGCTCTGCTCCGTCCACCCATCGCGAACGCGACACCCAGTCACGTGTTTGCGAAGCACAGATTTCAACCGCCCGGAGTTTCTTCTACGCGTCCGCGTCTCCACTCACGCGAAGGCGATGACCAACCCTTCTCACCTACGCGAACGCGTTCCAGCTCCACGCGAACGCGAAGCCTCCGATCCTGACCCTACGCATTCGTGTCCATACCATCGCGAATGCGATGAATACCCTTGCTGACCTTCGCGGATGCGTGCCCCTTCATCGCGAACGCGATGAAGGATTTCCTCCTGCAGATATAGCAGCAATTCAGCTGCTGTCTAAGGCAAAAAATGGTCCGTTTGGACCCCCGAATTCATCCCAAGGCCCCCGGGACCCCAACGAAAACCACTAACATACTCCATAACACAATTCAAACTTGTTCCAATCATAAAAACACCATCCTAACATCAAAATCACCAATTACGCACGGATTCAAGCCTAAGTTTCTTCAAAACTTCCGAAATCGACATTCGATCAAAAACCCGACCAAACGACCTCCGAATGACCTGAAATTTGCAAGAATATCCAAAATCACCCTACGGAGCTACTGCAACTGTCGGAATTCCATTCCGACTCCCGGATCAAAACCTCACCTATCGATCGGATTTCGCCAAAATTCAACCTTAGCCAATTCAAGCCTATTTCTACACCGGGCCTCCAAATTCAATTCTGATCGCTCCCCTAAGTCACAAATCACCTCCCGGAACTAACCGAATCATCAGAATCCAATTCTGAGCCCTCTAACCAAATAGTCAACTCCGAGTTGACTTTCCATATTCAAGTTTCCTTCAAAAAGGCTATATGCCTCATTTTCAATCCAATTCACTCCTAACTTTCCCGATAGACTCTAACACTGATATAAAAGCATGAATTATGTAGTTTCAACCTAACGGGGTGGTAATTCCCGTGACGACGGGCCGGGTCGTCACATTCTCCCCCTCTTAAGCAAACGCTCATCCTCGAGCGGGTCAAGAAACATACCTGAAGTCTCAAATAGCCGAGGGTATCTGCTCCGCATCTCTTGCTCGACCTCCCAAGTAGCCTCCTCCATGGGCCGACTTCTCCACTGCACCTTAACTGCTGCAATCTCCTTCGACCTCAATTTTCTTACCTGGCGACCCAAAATAGCAATAGGCTCCACATCATATGATAGATCACCATCAAGCCGAATGGTACTGAAGTCTAATACATGAGACGGATCCCTAATGTACTTTCGGAGCATAGACACATGGAATACTGGATGAACGCTGGATAAGATGGGTGGCAAGGCTAACTCATATGCCACCTCCCCAACTCTCCTGAGTATCTCAAAAGGACCAATGTACCTGGGACTCAACTTCCCTTTCCTCCCGAACCTCATGACACCCTTCATGGGTGAAACCTTTAGCAATACTCTATCACCAACCATGAAAGACAACTCTCGAACCCTACGGTCTGCATAACTCTTCTTGCGAGACTGTGCCATGCGAAGCCTCTCCTGGATCAACTTTGCTCTATCCAGAGCATCCTAAACTAACTCAGTCCCTATCAATCTATCCTCACCAGGCTCAAACCATCCGACGGGAGATCTACACCGTCTGCCATACAATGCCTCGTACGGGGCCATCTGAATACTCGACTGGTAGCTGTTGTTGTAGGCAAACTCAGCAAGTGGCAAAAACTCATCCCATGAACCACCAAAGTCAATCACACATGCCCGCAACATATCCTCCAGGATCTAAATAGTGCGCTTAGACTGTCCGTCTGTCTGGGGGTGAAATGCGGTGCTCAACTCAACCCGCGTACCCATCTCTCGCTGAAATTCTCTCCAAAACTGAGAAGTGAACTGAGTGCCTCTATCAGATATAATAGACACTGGGACCCCATGCAACCTGACAATCTCCCGAATAAAGATCGATGCCAACAACTCCGATGAGTAAGTAGTACTAACTGGGATGAAATGTGCGGACTTAGTCAGCCGATCAATAATCACCCATACAGAATCAAACTTCCTCGCTGTCCGAGGGAGCCCAATAACAAAATCCATGGTGATCCTCTCCCATTTCCACTCGGTAATAACCATACGCTAAAGAACACCGCCCGGTCTCTGATGCTCATATTTGACCTGCTGGCAATTGAGGCACTTAGCTACATGCCTAACAATATCCATCTTCATTCTCCTCCACCAGTAGTGCTGTCTCAAGTCTTGGTACATCTTTGCGGCACCTGGGTGAATAGAGTACCGCGAACCGTGTGCCTCCTCAAGTATCAACTCCCGCAAACCATCAACATTGGGCACGCATATACGGCCCTGCATCCTCAGAACACCATCACTGTCGATAGTCACATCTCTAACATCATTATGCTGCACTCTGTCCTTAAGGACAAGAAAATGTGGGTCATCATACTGTCGCTCCCTGATGCGATCATATAAGGAAGATCGAGAAACAACACAAGCCAATACCCGACTCGGCTCCGAAATATCTAATCTCACTAGCCGATTGGTTGGGGCCTGAACATCATAAGCAAATGGCCTCTCCCCAACTGGGATGAAAGCTAGGCTGCCCATGCTGACCGCCTTCCGACTAAGGGCATCGGCCACCACATTGGCCTTCCCCGGATGATACAAAATAGTGATATCATAGTCCTTAAGCAACTCCAACCACCTCCGCTGTCTCAAATTAAGGTCCTTCTGTCTGAATAAGTGCTGAACGCTGCGATGATCCGTGAACACCTCACAGGAGACACCATACAGGTAATGCCTCCAAATCTTCAAAGCATGAACTATGGCTGCTAGCTCCAAATCATGAACAGGGTAGTTCTTCTCGTGGGGCTTCAACTGACGAGAAGCATAAGCAATGACCCTACCCTCCTGCATCAACACACAACCAATGCCAACTCCCGAGGCATCACAATATACAATATAAGAATCTGAAGCTGTCGGTAGAATCAAGACTGGTGCTGTGGTCAGTGCTGTCTTAAGCTTCTGAAAGCTCTCCTCGCACTCCTCGGACCATATGAAAGGAACACCTTTCCGAGTCAATCTAGTCAAGGGTGAAGCAATAGAAGAGAATCCCTGAACGAATCAGCGATAATACCCTGCCAATCCTAGAAAGCTACGGATCTCAGTAACTGAGGTCGGTCTGGGCCAACTCTGCACTGCCTCGACCTTCCTCGGATCTACCTGAATACCATCACAGGACACCACGTGTCCTAAGAATGCCACGGACTCACGCCAGAACTCACATTTGGAGAACTTGGCATACAGCTTCTCCTCTCTCAACCTCTGCAACACAATATTCAAGTGCCGAGCATGCTCCTCCTGGCTACGAGAGTAGACTAGAATGTCGTCAATGAACACAATCACAAATGAATCAAGATACGGCCTGAATACACTGTTCATCAGATGCATAAATGCTGCTGGGGCATTGGTCAGCCCAAAAGACATCACAAGGAACTCATAATGACCATATCTGGTCCGTAATGCAGTCTTCATAATGTCAGACTCTCTAATCTTCAGCTGATGGTAGCCTGAACGAAGATCAATCTTCGAGAACACCCTAGCTCCCTGGAGCCGATCAAATAAATCATCAATACGAGGCAGAGGATACTTATTCTTCATTGTTACTTTGTTTAGCTGCTTGTAGTCAATACACATCCTCATGGATCCGTCCTTCTTCTTAAAAAACAGGACCGGTGCACCCCACGGAGACACACTCGGCCGAATGAACCCCTTATCTAGGAGTTCCTGGAGCTGCTCCTTCAATTCCTTCAACTCAGCTGGTGCCATCCGATATGGAGGAATAGAAATAGGCTGAGTGCCTGGCACCAAATAGATACCAAAATCAATATCCTTGTCCGGTGGCATGCCCGACAGGTTTGAGGGAAACACATCAGGAAAGTCTCGCACAATGGGAACAGAATCAATACTGGGAGTCTGGGCCTCGACCTCCCGCACAAATGCTAAATAAGAGAGACATCCCTTCCCAACCATTCGTTGGGCCTTGAGGAAAGATATTACCCTGCTAGGTACATACTCAGTCGTGCCTCGCCACTCGATCCTCCGAATGCCCGGCATAGCCAACGTGACCGTCTTAGCATGACAGTACATAATAGCATGACATGAAGATAGCCAGTCCATGCCCAATATAACATCAAAATCAATCATGCTGAGAAGCAACAGGTCTACTCGGGTCTCCAGACCTCCAATAGTGACCAAACAGGACCGGTATACGTGGTCCACAACAATAGTATCCCCTACCGGGTAGATACATGCACTGGCAGCTCAAGACTCCCTCGGGTCGTGCCCAAATGAGGAGCAAAATATGTAGACACATAAGAATAAGTAGAACCGGGATCAAACAATACCGAGGCATCTCCGTGGCAGATTGAAATAATACCTGTAATGACAGCATCAGAAGTAACAGCCTCAGATCGGCCCTGAAAAGCATAGCATCTAGCCTGTCCGCCTGATCGGCCTCCCCCTCGAGAGCGACCCCTAGCTGTCTGACCCTCACCCCTAGCTGGCGGGGCGGGTGCTGAAGTAGAAGGACCAGATGACGAGGGCTGCCCCCTCTGCTGATAAGATCCGGAAACAAGACGGGGACACTCCCTACGGTGGTGCCCAAACTCTCCGCACTCGTAGCAACTCCCCGTTGCTGGGTACTGAGACTGATAAGGACCTCTGGCGCTGGAGTGGCCAGCTGATGAACTAGGCCAAGATGAACCCTGAGCGGATGGGGCCTGTGAAGAACTCTGAGCTGGCATGGTACTGAGAGATGGCTGGCTCTGGTGCGAACCCTGATAACCCCGTCTAGGAGACCATCTGCGACGATCTGAGCGACCCGACTGCGAAGACCTGAAAGAGCGACCTCGGCTCTGCTAACTCTGGCCTCTAGTCTGAGTGCCACTGGAACTAGCCGCTCCTCGAGGCCTCTTGGCCTCCCTCTCATCCCGCTCCCTGCGACGATCTGTCTCTATGTCGCGAGCAATATCCACAGCATCCTCAAATGTACGACTCAAAACCCTCTCCCGAGTCATCAGAATATGAATGGGATAAATGAGGCCGTCCACGAAGTGCCCAATCCTCTCTCTGTCGGAATGAACCAACCACGGTGCATATCTGGACAACTCTGTAAACCTGATCTCATACTCTGACACCGACATGTCCCCCTGACGGAGACCCTCAAACTGCCTACGCATCTCCTCTCTCTGAGATCGAGGCACCCATTTCTCCAAGAACATAGTGGAGAACTCCGGCCATGATAGTGGTGCTGCTCCGGCTGGCCTACGACGCTCATAAGCCTCCGACCAAGCGAAGGCTGGCCCCTGAAACTGAAAGGTAGTGAAAGATACCCCACTGGACTCTAATATCCCTGCCGTACGAAGCATCCGATGGCACTTATCCAGAAAACTTTGGGCGTCCTCGCCCGGAGCACCAGTAAACACTGGAGGAGATAACCTGGTGAACCTCTCGAGACGACACTGCTCATTGTCTATCATAGCTGGGACCCTGTCCCCCTGAACCTGATCTGCTGGCTGAACCGGAACCACAGGCTGAACTGGAGGAGCCTCTAGTGTCTGTAAGCCCTGCACTGCTGGCTCTGGAGTGCGTACCGCGGGGGTCCGATGACCACCCCCGATCCCCGATGCAGCTGCTGCAGTAGTAACTGAAACCGCCTGTGCTAGGCCAGTGCAGACTACTAGTATCTGAGCCAGGGTCTCCTGTAGACCCGGAATAACAATGGGCACAGCTGGTGCCTGATCTGGTGCTGCTGGCACCTCTGCAACTGGGGGCTGTAGGTCAGCTGGCACTGCCTCAGCTGCCCTAACTCCGCCACGACCACGACCGCGTCCACGGCCTCTAGCAGGTGGTAGTGGTGGGCGTCCTCCACGTCCGGATGATCGAGTTCTCGCCATCTGCGAGAGAATAGAATGTCAAAGTTCCGATCAAGTCAAAAGTAATCGCACGACAAGAATTCCAAGAATTGAAACTTTTCCTAAAAAGGTTTGCAGCCTCCCGAGGATAAGTACAGGCGTCCCCGCACCGATCCACGAGACTCTACCAACCGGCTCATGACTCGCGAGACCTGTTAACCTAGGCTCTGATACCAACTTGTCACGACCCAAACCCTGGTCGTGATGGCGCCTAACACAATGCTAGGCAAGCCCGACCATATTATCCCTTAAACCAGCCAGTTATTAATCAAATTAAACTTAAACAGTAAAAGATCATATCAGGTGATAAACGAAATGTAAAGCATACAAAATACGGCCCCAACCATATCGTGGTGTCACGCGACTGAGCCTCTACAGAATAGCATCCTAATACAATCAAGTCTAGGCAAATAGGAAATCAACAAGATGATAAAGAAGGAGAAAACAAGCTCGGCGGACGCTGGCAACTACCTCGTAATCTCCGCAAAAGTAGACAAGGATCAGCAGCTACAATGTCTCAACTGCTCTCGGGCACCTGTGGATCTGCACATAAAGTGCAGGGGAGTGGGGTGAGTATATTTCAACTCAGTGAGTAACAATAATAAATAATAACTGAAGGTAAGAACTCTTGTGCTATCACTTAGCAGTTCTAAGGCAACCCTCACAGGTACGTCATCACTATAGTAATACTCAAATCTCCAATCCACGTTTATCTCTACAAGGTTCTTACACTGATCCAACCCTCACTCGTACCCCTACGGTGTACGAGCATCTCAACATATAAAGACACATACCAATGTCTATAATGTATAAGTAATTAAGTAGATAGTAGGATATGATTAAGTATAATGCTGCGGCGTGCAGCCCGCTCCAATACATATACCGCTGCGGCGCGCAGCCCAATCCATTTAACGTCGATGGCGCTCATTGGGGGTGTATACAGACTTCGGAGGGGCTCCCTAGGCTCAAGCACTATTATACTGTGGCGTGCAGCCCGATCCACACATGTATTACTGCGGCGTGCAGTCCGATCCAATATATATATGTATATATATTTATACTGCTGCGGCGCGCAGCCCGATCCCATAATATACACCAGTGCTCACTGAGAATGTGTGCAGACTCAGACTCCGAAGGGGCTCCTACAGCCCAAGCGCAATAATACTGCGGCGTGCAGTCCGTCCCACATGTATATCACATGTATATTACATGTATATTACTGCGGCGTGCAGTCCGATCCAATATATATACTGATGCGCCGTGCATCCCGATCCAATATAGGTATATATATATATATAATACCTCATAATGGGTCCTCGACCCTATCCCAGTCAATATGTGCTTGGCCTCTCAGGCCCAATATAATATATCACAGTGGGTCCTGGACCCTGTCTCAGTCAATATAGACTTGGCCTTTTAGGCCCACTCAGCTAGAACAGGGAATCCCACCCTAGATAATCTCTCTCAATGTACACATCTAGTACTGGCTCATATTATGCTATACAGCTAGAGCTACGGCTAAGTGAATGTTTCCAACAAAGTATACGGGTCACCTAGCTCTATAGGTTCCCTAATGCTCTACAGATCGGCACAAGGCCCCAAACATGGCTATTAGCCCAATTGTACAGTTATAATCTCATTAGCAGTCATACAACACATCATTCTATTAGCCGAGAAGGACCAAGTCCAAGTCCCCAATAACAATGTCACCACACTCGTCTTATCTCAACATAGCACTGTGAAGTGCTAGTACGGGGTTTCAAACCCTCAGTACATTGTTTACTACCACCACTCACCTCGAACCGGTAGAAGTTTCAATCCGCCTTGCGCTTGCCTCGCAAATCAATCTCCTCGGGTGCCAAATCTGCTCAAAATCATAGAGAATGCATCAATATATGCTAATTTCACGCAATTCATTCGAAATAACCCAAATTATATCAAAACCCACAAGTTGTCAAAATCCGACTTTTGGTGCGCTTCTCGAAAAATTATAAAAGTTATATATTCGGAACCCTCGTCTCAATACGAGTCTAGGCATATCAAATTTACCAAATTCGGACTCCATATGCCCACTCAAATCGATATTTTTCTAAAATTTTAGGCCTAGGGCTTAAACCCACATTAAATCCTCCATTTCCATAGAAATAATTCACGATTCCATGATAAAAATGTGTAATTAAACCACAAAACTTACCTCCGACAATATCCCGATGATCTCGCAGCTATTTCCCTTCACTTCCTCTCTCTAGGCTTCAAAAATGGGGGTTTATGAAATGAAACCCGTAATGAAATGTTCTGGTTTTAAAATCACTGCCTGGGACCTTTCTTCTACGCGTTCGCGACAGGACTCACGCGAACGCGATGCTCTGCTCCGTCCACCCATCGCGAACGCGACACCCAGTCACGCGTTCGCGAAGCACAGATTTCAACTGCCCGGATTTTCTTCTACGCGTCCGCGTCTCCACTCACGCGAACGCAATGACCAACCCTTCTCACCTACGCAAACGCGTTCCAGCTCCACGCGAACGCGAAGCCTCCGATCCTGACCCTACGCATTCACGTCCAGACCATCGCGAACGCGATGAATACCCTTTCTGACCTTCGCGGACGCGTGCCCCTTCATCGCGAATGCGATGAAGGATTTCCTTCTGCAGACACAGCAGCAATTCAGCTGCTGTCTAAGGCCAAAAATGGTCCGTTTGGACCCCGAATTCATCCCGAGGCCCCCGGGACCCCAACGAAAACCACTAACATACTCCATAACACAATTCAAACTTGTTCCAATCATAAAAACACCATCCTAACATCAAAATCACCAATTATTCACGTATTCAAGCCTAAGTTTCTTCAAAACTTCCGAAATCGACATTCGATCAAAAACCCGACCAAACGACCTCCGAATGACCTGAAATTTTGCAAGCACATCCAAAATCACCCTATGGAGCTACTGCAACTGTCGGAATTCCATTCTGACTCCCAGATCAAAATCTCAGCTATCGATCGGATTTCGACCAAAATTTAACCTTAGCCAATTCAAACCTATTTCTACACTAGGCCTCCAAATTCAATTCCGATCGCTCCCCTAAGTCACAAATCACCTCCCGGAACTAACCGAATCATCGGAATCCGATTCCGAGCCCTCTAACCAAATAGTCAACTCCGGGTTGACTTTCCTTATTCAAGTTTCCTTCAAAAAGGCTATATGCCTCATTTTCAATCCAATTCACTCCTAACTTTCCCGATAGACTCTAACACTGATATAAAAGCATGAATTATGTAGTTTCAACATAACAAGGTAGTAATTCTCGTGACAACGGGCCGGTTCATCACATGTTGACCCGAGGGAAGGTGTTAGGCACCCCCGAATCCCGTGGTTCTAGCACGGTCGCTTCAACTATTATAAATGGCCAAAAAAATATCTGATTTTTTATACATGTTTATAAATTACATGCTCTAATTAAACTTCAAAACACTTTTGATTGTCATCATGAAAGTGAATGTCACTTAAAACAAAGAAAACAATATTTATCAGGCCTGAATTTAAATAAAAGAAAAACTCTTTTAAATTGAAACCACGACTAGATTTGAAACTTAATTTTATATCCTAAGATTTTTTAACATTGCGAGAGTCATAAACTATCTATGTTATTTACTAAACGGTATATCCCGAAGTCTAAGTATTTCGCTAAATGGCATATCCCGAAGTCTAAGTATTTTTTAAAACAATTAAATGATGGCCATGAGTTATTATTGGCTTTGAATGACACCCTAGAACTGTATAAAGTAAATTGAATCACCAGCCTTTTAGCAACTATTTTATTATTAAGAAAAATTGGTTACAATCTTTAATTCCTAGAACCAACTAAAACAACAACGAAAAATTTCACAACCCAAAATGATGTCAGCTATACCCCATAAGATTTTCCTAGAATCGGCCAAATCCATATTCACATTTAGGGCCAAATAAATGAACTAATGATTAACGTTGAAATACATTTTTTCAAAAATTCAGATTCTACAAGGCTTTAATATCTCACCACTAAGCATTAGACTTGGATTCAATATTGAATAAATATTATTCCTAATCTGAAGGAAAGAACTACTATTATTGAGTTTTATTGAGTATAGCAATTAAAAGAAAAATAAAACTGCTCATTGTTCAAATGATCGTAACAACTCATTTATAATAATCAATATCATTCTTTAATTAATTAAAACATATTTAACTATATAAAGGGCTTATAAAAGGGGAAAACAAAATAAATAAAAAAATGAAGATAACAGTAAATAACAAGGAAACTAATGCAACAAGAATGAACAAACCCACTTTTCATCAGATTTCTATCATCAATGATTATCAAAATTTCATAAGCACAAGGTAATGCTAAAAATTAAGAAGCCTTAAAAATCAATGTAATTCAATATCAAAATGTATCCAAACAAATTAACGAGATAAACATAATAACACATACAGTGATACAATATGCAACTTGTGTTCGTCTTAATTTTTAAGAAACAAAAAAAAACAATATGTAAATAACCAAGTCAAATTTTATTTCTTCCCGCAAATAAACATATTCAAACACATCTTTTCCAGATCCATACTTCAAAGTGTATTCAACTGATCTCCATGATGCTAGATAAATACCTGGAAATTGTCAATGATAGAAAGTAAGAAAATCAGTAGCAATAACAACGCAAATAGCTCAGCAAATAACAGCAATTGCAAATCCCAGCAGTGAATAACAGCTCCCAAAGATGCAGAACTCCAGGAATAAACTTCAAATAACTTAAACACTTGAAACATGAATGAAATCAAAATGCAATAGTAGTTTAAAACTAAACAAAGACTTTAAGGCCAGCTAAACAACAAACATTTTTAACCAAAAACTTTTAATCAATCTCTCTTAAAATCTATTTTTTTAATGTGTGTCCGTGTGTGTTTCTTTTTCAAAGGCTAAGTACCCTTCTTATGAAGTAGAAAACAGAACCAGCATCTCTTTTAATCAGTAAAAGTCATGATTGCTGTCTAATTTTAACCCTTAAAGTCCAACTAGCCTCTCCTTTTTTCAACACTAAAATACCTATCCAATTCCTAACAGCAGCCCCTAACTATTCAGCTATAACCAATCCAATCACATCTAAACAATGATTCATACAAAGCAGAAACAAACATATGATTCAATATACAAAACAGTGGTGATTTTCAAATGGAAATTGGAATGTTTTGTTTCTGTCCATTGTTATTGGCTTTGAAAATTTCAGAAAAAGTATTAAAGAAAAGCGAAAAAGAAGAACCATCAGCTAATACATGATTAATTAAGCAAATCACTCATGTCTCTAATGTCCATAACTAGATAAACTCGATTCAAACCAAACTAATCTTGAATTTCAATGTATGTCCCTCAAATTAAGCTATAGGAAAGTATGACAAGTCTAAACCTGAAGCTGTATTTGTTTTGAAGGATAACACCACTTAAAGGAATCAAAAATCTCCAAATCAAATCAACACCATAGACAACAAATTACATGTGACATATGAATAATTCAAACACCAAAATAGATACATGGTTTGTACTGAAATGGATGTTTTGAAAGAAAACAAGCAAAAAAAAAACAATATCATGGCTAAAATGGGAACTTAACTCAGACAAAAGCTCGGATGGAACTCTTATTTCAAACTCAAACGCTGACAGAAATTCGAACTCGACCTCAAACAATCCCAACTGAATATCAGTATTCAAATCAAAACACTAGCTGAGGAAAGCATGAAGGAAAGTGGGTCGGGTTTGCGTTTGGAGTAATTTGCCGGCAAGTTTGGTCATGGTAGTCGGAGGCAGCAACAGACGGCGACGCAACAGTGACGTCGTGAACAACGGCGGCCAGCAGTGCTTGGATGCGATGGTCGTTTGTATGTGATGTTAATGTTGGTATTTGCTGGCTTTTGAAGGTACGAGTCTCAGGTTTCTCAGTGTTCATTTCTCGTAAGGGATCGGAAGAGAAGCGTGTGCAAGAGTGGTTGTTTGGCGTGAATGAGAAGGGCTGGCGGCGTGAGAATGGTCGCTGGTTGAGGCGGGTTCGTCGGCGGCTGTGAGGGATCATGAGCGGTGGTCGTGTGATGGTGGTCGCCGATTCTGCCGCTGGGACTTGGCGAAGACGGCAGCGGCGAGGGGGAGGGGCTGGCGGCTGTGTGGCTATTTGGAATAAGAGAAGAAGATAATTTTTTAGGGTTTGGGGGAATGAAGGTGTGTTAAGGGGTCTTGGGGGTGTTTGGTATATTAGAAATGTAGGAATTAATCTCAACCGTTGGATTATTACATCCAACGACCAAGATTAACGGGGTGATGGGTAGGTTAGGAGATTGGGTTTGGGTAATGGGTTGAACCGAATTTTTGGGGTGTTTTTTGGACTGGGTCTGCCGAATTTCGTTGGGCTTTTCGCATTTTTGGCCCAATTTTGATTTCCTCCCAAATTATACACTAAATTACCTAAAAACAAATCAAATTAACCTTAAAAAATAATTAATCATAATTATATATTAAATTACAAGATTTGGATATTAAGACTAATAATCCTAATTTAAATTATACATTAAAATCAACTTAAAATGCCAAATTACCTTTAAAAGTAATAATTAATCACACGATTACATATTAAGTCACACAATTTTGATATTAAACACTAAAATACAAAAATATATTATTTTTTATGATTTTTATTTTTTTGTAAAGCCAACTTAATTATTCCTAATTGTAGAATTAAATTCTAAATGCAAATGCAATATATTTTTGTATTCATATTTATTTAACAAACAAATTTGCATAGACACATACAAACAATAACAGAAAAAATACCACAAAAATTGACAATAATTGCAAATGACACAAAAATCATTTTATTTTGATTTTTTTGGGAGTAATTCTCATATAGGGCAAAAACCACGTGCTCACAGCTGCCCCTCTTGGCGCGGAAACATGAAAAGTTTTCGTGCAAAGATAAGTGAGCGGATACGAGCGATTTTTGCCCGTTTGAGTACTCCGTGTGAAGCATTTTTTGAAAGACTTGACCGAACCTTTGCTTCAAAGGGTCTCCTACATATCCTGGGCTAAACATGAATCAGGTCAATTTAGTTCGGGAAGTTTTGGTAGCTGATACTACCGTGAACTGACACTTTGCTGTTACTATTGCTATCGTTGCTGTTGTTGTTGCTTACTGCTTACTGACCTCCTTATTACACCAAAAGAGAAATTAAAGCTAAGCTAGCTATGCTATCAACTATGAGTTACAAGATTCCTATCTATGATTCTCTTGAAAACTTGATCTTGAGTCTTAGCTGATTTTGTTGTAGACCTTGATCCGAATCTTGATGCTCGCAAGCTGTACGTGCTTGCTTATTTCTCTAACATTGAGTGAAATGGAATTGGCGGAGCTTGTGACTTCAATCAGATTCTAAGCTATCCGCGCTTTTGTTTACTCCAACATTTGAACTCGTTTTCTTTTGGTTCTTTTCTTCTTTTCTTCATTTTGGATTGAGGTTCCACTCGTAGGTTATCTCGATCCTTGCGTCCCGAGGTCAAACCTATTTGGACAACAAAACAAACAAACGAATAAAATTTTTCTGCCCCAGTTTCGCTAGAAAAATTTCGTGAGTTAGTTGTGACACAAAAAATGATTAAAAAGACTCTTTGGTATTGGTCAAGAGAATCTTGATTTTTAAAACCATAGTTCCACGATTTTCTGGCTGGGAGACCCTCGGTTTTCGCGGGGTTTTAAATAAATAGCTCCGCAGTTTTCTGTCTGGGAGGTCCTCGGTTTTCTGACCGGGATTTTGAAAGAAAGTTTTCATGGCTTTCTGGCCGGAATTCAAAAGCGTTGTTTCACGGCTTTCTGGCTGGAAGACCCTTGGTTTTCTGATCGGGGTTTTAAAGAAGAGTTTCACGGATTTCTGGCCGGAGTTCAAAAGCAACGTTTCACGGTTTTCTGGCCGGAAGACCCTCGGTTTTCTGGCCGGGGTTTAAAAGAAATGTCTCGATAGTTTTCTGATTGGGAGATCCTCGGTTTTCTGACCGGAGATTTTGAAAGAAAGTTTTCACGGCTTTCTGGCCGGAATTCAAAGCAATGTTTCACGGCTTTCTGGCCGGAAGACCCTCGGTTTTCTGGCTGGGGTATAAAAGAAGAGTTTCACGGCTTTCTGGCCGGAGTTCAAAAGCAACGTTTCACAGATTTCTGGCCGGAAGACCCTCAGTTTTCTGCCCGGGGTTTAGAAGAAATGTCTCCACAGTTTTCTGACTAGGAGATCCTCGGTTTTCTGATCGGGGATTTTGAAAGAAAGTTTTCACGGATTTCTGGCCGGAATTCAAAGCAATGTTTCACGGCTTTCTGGCCGGAAGACCCTCAGTTTTCTGGCCGGGGTTTAAAAGAAATGGCTCCACAGTTTTCTGACTGGGAGATCCTCGGTTTTCTGATCGGGGATTTTGAAGAAGAGTTTCACAGCTTTCTGGCTGGAATTCAAAATAATGTTTCATGGCTTTCTGGCCGGAAGACCCTCGGTTATCGGATCGGGGTTTAAAAGAAATGGCTCCACAGTTTTCTGACTGGGAGATCCTCAGTTTTCTGACCGGGGATTTTAAAGAAGAGTTTCACGGCTTTCTGGCCGGAATTCAAAATAATGTTTCACGGCTTTCTGGCCGGAAGACCCTCGGTTTTCTGACCGGGGTTTTAATAAATGGCTCCGCAATTTTCTCACTGGGAGATCCTCAGTTTTTCTGACTGGGATTTTGAAAGAAAGTTTTCATGGCTTTCTGGCCGGAATTCAAAACAACGTTTCACGGCTTTCTGGCCGGAATTCAAAAGCAATGTTTCACGGCTCTCTGGCCGGAAGATCCTCGGTTTTCTGGCGGGGGTTCAAAGAAGTGGCTCCGCAGTTTTCTGACCAGGAGATCCTCAGTTTTCTGACCGGGATTAAGAAAGTTCACGGCTTTCTGGCCGGAATTCCCTCGGTTTTCTGGCCGGGGTTTAAAGAAACGGCTCCGCAGTTTTCTGACTGAGAGATCCTCGGTTTTCTGACTGGGGATTTTGAAAGAAAGTTTTCACGGCTTTCTGGCCGGAATTCAAAAGCAAATTCACGGCTTTCTGGCCAGAAGATCCTCGGTTTTCTGACCGGGGTCCAAACAGATATTGGACTAACATGATTTGGTTCTCTTTTTGGAGTTTTCATTTTCCTTTCTTTTCTTCTTCCTTTTGGGACATATTTTAGGCATTTTCCTTTTACCCATCAACAAATGCATAAAATAAAGCTTTTGAAAAGAAACTTCCCTTTTTAGGCGTTCTCCTTGTTTCAAAGTCATTTAATGCTCGCGTATTTCACTTCTTTGGGTTGTACCTTCTTCTTGCACAATTAAATAGACATGCTTTCAAGAACATTTTATTAGTTGAAAAAGTGGTTGACTTTGTGGCCTTGATTATCTTCGTTGCTTGATCTTTGCCCCATTTCCATTGAGAACTTTCCTACCAATTGGCTTTGGGGTGACTTCCTTTCAACTGACCATGTTTAGCCTCGGGTTTCTTATGAGGATTTTCCTGTACGGGCTCTTATCTTTCTGTCTCATTCCATTTCTCCTAAGACATTAGCCTTTGATTTCCATCTCCTTTCTAATCATCCTTTCTTTTGGAAATAATCAATCATCATGATCAATCGAGAATTGTATCAATACACCACTAAGGCTGGGCCTTTCTTCTTTACCAGATGGAATTTTGTATAATCGGTCATGTCACCTTTATTTGTAACAATTTCGAGATTCAAAGTTAAAGCAAAAGGGATGTGAAAGTAAATTACACAAAGAATGAAAAAATGAATCAAAATAGAAGCGTCCCTTTCAGGGAAATAAGGACTTATCTAGGGTGTATGCTGACTTTAAACCGACATGACATGCTTCTGAACTAGATGCTTGATCGTCACAAACTCTCATTTCCTTGTGAACCAAAACGGGTCTATGTTTCCAAGCTAAGGAGCCGTTCCAGGACCTCTTGTGGTGAAATACCCTTTTCGGTTGATAGCGCCCTTTTTGCGGGTTTTCGCCAATCGACCTCTCTCATTTCTCTTCTTACCATCGCCCGATAGCACTATTTGCGAGTTTTCACTAACGGAATGTCTCCTTTGTATTCCTCTATCCATCGTCTCATGGTGCCCAAAGGTTTTCACCAATAAGACTCTCTTGTTTTATTTCTTTTCATTCCAGACGCTTCGGATCGCAACAATGATGTTTTCTCACTTTCTATTTCTCCTCATCGATCTTGAAGGACTTGTACTCGGTTTGGGTAACAAGAATTATGGACAAAATTAAAACTTAGGAATCATCTTGACGGATCTAAATTGAATCGCCATATCATCTGCCCCAGTTTCATTTTTTTGGGGGAAATTGAGATTTTTGGTTTGGTGTGACTGAACCTCAGGGAGAGGTTGCCTACGTATCCTTTTGGAATCAAGTCAGAACGTAGTTCAGGTTAACTTTGTTTTGTTTTGTTTTTTTGTTTTGCTTTTGTTTTGTTTTTTTTTTTTGAATTTGGTTTTGGATTCCAAAGAGGGTAGCCAAAGAGATGTAACTGGCTCAAAGGGTTTTCAAAAAGGGTTGGTAGTGTTTGGGTAGCGGGAATAAAAACCTTCAATCATTTCGACTTGTAAGGACATCATCGAAGCAAACTTAGACATAATACCTTTTGACAGCATCTGCATTCACAGCTGTCTCAGGATCATTTCCTTCCATATCTCCCAAGTATAATGCTCATCTCGGCAGTATCTTCCTGATGATGTATGGCCCCTTCCAATTAGGAGCGAATTTTCCTTTCGCTTCCTGGTGATGTGGAAGAATGCATATTAAAACCAACTGACCTACTTCAAAATTTCTTGGTCGTACTTTCTTGTTGTAAGCACGAGCCATCCTTTGTTGGTACAATTGTCCGTGACAAACCGCAGCCATTCGCTTTTCATAGATCAAAGTTAACTGTCTAATCGAGTCTTAACCCACTCGCTATCTTCAATCTCCGCTTCAACAATCGTACGGAGTGAAGGAATTTCTACCTCTGCCGGTATCACAACCTCGGTTCCATAGACTAGCAGGTATGGGGTTGCTCCTACCGATGTGCGCATTGTAGTACGATATCCAGTATGGCGAAAGGTAATTGTTCATGCCATTGTCTAGAACTCTGGATTGTCTTTCTCAAAATCTTCTTAATGTTTTTGTTTGCTGCTTCAACGGAACCATTGGCTTTGGGCCGATAAGGAGTGGAGTTCCTATGCATTATTTTGAATTGCTCGCATATTTCATCCATCAAACGACAATTCAGATTCGCAGCATTGTCTGTGATGATAGTTGCAGGTATACCAAAATGACATATAAGATTTGAGTGTACAAAATCCACCACGGCTTTGTTGGTGACCGATTTGAGGGTGACCGCCTCGACCCATTTTGTGAAGTAATCGATAGCGACCAGTATGAATCGGTGCCCATTCGAAGCTTTCGGCTCAATCAGGCCAATGACATCCATTCCCCAAGCGACAAATGGCCACGACGCTGACAAAGGATGTAGCTCAGTTGGAGGTGCATGAATCAGATCTCCATGTACCTGACATTGATGTCATTTCCAGACAAAACTGAAGCAGTCTTTCTCCATAGTTATCCAATAATACCCAGCTCGAAGGATTTTCTTGGCTATGACATACCCATTCATATGAGGCCCGCACACTCCTGTGTGTACTTCGTGCATGATTCTTCCTGCTTCTTCAGCATCAACACACCTTAAGAGGTTAAGATCTGGGGTTCTTTTATACAAGACCTCACCGCTCAAAAAGAAACCACTTGCATGTCGCCTAATGGTCCTCTTTTGATCTCCGGTAGCATGTTCAGGGTATTCTTGTGTTTTCAAGAATCTCCTGATATCGTAGTACCAAGGCTTGACGCTTGGTCCTTCTTCGATTGCATTGCAATAACCGTGTCTTTCCCTGATTTGGATTTCCAAAGGATTGACATGGGCGTTGCCTAGATAAGGTAGCATTGAAGCTAAAATGGCAAGTGCGCCAGCTAGTTCATTGTGACATCGTGGGATATACCTGAACTCTATCTATGCAAATCGCTTGCCAAGAATATTCACATGCTGTCGGTAAGGGAGGCGTTTAACGTCCCGAGTCTCCCATTCACCTTGAAATTGTTTGATAATCAGATCTGAATCACCCATGATCAACAAACCTTCAACGCCCTGATCAATTGCCATGTTCATACCTATAATGCAAGCTTCATACTCAGCTGTATTGTTCGTGCAAAAGAAATGGAGTCTAGCCGTAGCTGGGTAATGCTGACCGGTAGGAGAGATCAAGATTGACCCAATCCCTACACCTTTAGCGTTTACAGCCCCATTGAAAAATATTTTCCAAGCATGACTGTCCTCCGAAACAACTTCCGTTGTGTTTACCTCTTCATCAGGAAAGTAGGTATTCAATGGTTGATACTCTTTGTCGATCGGGTTTTCGGCCAAGTGATCTGCCAACGCTTGGGCCTTCATTGTCGTGCGAGTGACATCAACTATGTCGAACTCAGTGAGCAGGATTTGCTATTTCGCCAATCTTCCGGTGGGCATCGGTTTCTGGAATATATACTTCAAAGGATCCAACCGGGTAATGAGGTGAGTCGTATGAGCTTGGAGGTAGTGTCTCAATTTCTGAGCGACCCAAGTTAAAGCACAACACGTTCTTTCCAGCAAAGTGTACTTGACCTCATAACTAGTGAACTTCTTGCTCGGGTAGTAAATCGCCTGCTCTTTCTTCTCTGTCGCATCACGTTGTCCGAGGACACAACCAAAAGAGTTTTCCAAGACTGTTAAATACAAGAAAAGAGGTCTCCTTGGCTTCGGCGGGACTAAGACTGGAGGGTTCGACAAATATTCTCTGATTTTGTCGAAAGCTTCATGACATTCAGTTGTCCACTTGATTGCAGCATCTTTCTTCAGCAACTTGAATATGGGCTCACATGTAGAAGTCAATTGGGCGATGAACCTACTAATGTAGTTTAATCGGCCCAGAAGACTCATTACGTCTTTCTTTGTTCTGGGAGGAGGTAGATCCCGGATGGATTTTATCTTTGTGGGATCCAATTCAATACCCCTTCTACTGACTATGAAAGCAAAGAGTTTACCTGATGGGACTCCGAAAGCGCATTTGGCCGGATTCAACTTCAAGTCGTATTTCCGCAACCTTTCAAAGAATTTCCTCAAGTCTCGCACATGATCGCCCTGAGTTCTGGATTTGATGATCACATCGTCCACGTACACCTCTATTTCCTGATGCATCATGTCGTGGAAAATGGCAGTCATAGCTCTCATGTACATTGCTCCAGCATTTTTCAAACCGAATGGCATGACCCGGTAGCAGTAAGTTCCCCAAGGTGTGGTAAAAGCAGTCTTCTCGGTGTCCTCTTCATCCATCAACACTTGATGATATCCCGCATAACAATCCACAAACAATTGTATCTCATGTTTGGCACAGTTATCAACGAGGATGTGGATGTTTGGTAAAGGAAAGTTATCTTTAGGACTTCCTTTATTCAGATCTCGGTAATCCACGCATACTCGAGTTTTTCCGTCCTTCTTTGGCACATGCACAACATTAGCCAACCATGTGGTGTATTGTACCACTCGAATTACCCCTGTTTTTAACTGCTTAGTGATTTCTTCTTTGATGTTATCACTGATGTCAGTTTTGAACTTCCTTTGCTTCTGTAGCACTGGGCGACAGTCAGGGAAGATTGGCAACTTGTGCACCACTAGATCGGCTCCTAATCCTGGCATGTCATCGTAAGACCAAGCAAACACATCTTTAAATTCAAACAAGAGCTGGATTATTGCATATCGAGTTTTCTCATCTGTGTGGATGCTTATCTTGGTCTTTCGGATCTCTTCAGCAGTTCCCAAATTAACCGGTTCAGTATCATTCAAGTTCGGCTTAGGTTTATTCTTAAAATGTTCCGATTCTCGATTTATTTCCCTATAAGCCTCCTCTTTATCGTATTCCGGTTCTTGGTTCATTATTTCCAGATTAGGTGGCGTGTTCCAATTTGAGAATGAAGTCCGCAAGCATGTCATGTTATTTAAAGCCGCATTATTAGGACTGAAAAGAAAGAATAAATAACCAAAATTAGAAAGAGTGCAAAGTGATGAAATATTTATTTCATTTTCTTGGAATTTTCTGAAGATAAACAAAGTTACATTGGGAAGACTGAAAATACAAGCAAACAAAGAAAAACATCCAAGTTACGTCCTGAAGTAACTTGTGATGAAGGAAAAGTGATAGGACAAATCTACCAGAACTCCCGCCTGACTGGGAATGGTGTGGCCTTCCAATTTTGCCATTTGGCTTCTGGGCCCACATACAGTACCTCAGTGGTGCTTGTACCTTCTCCCTATTGAACTATGTTAACATCGTAAAGCATTTGCCTCATAGCTCCACAGATGTCTTCGATTTCCTCTGATGTGAAGACCTCACCTTCTTCTTCTTCACTGTATCTGGGTCAAACAAAAGTTTGGTACAAATGTGGCAACGGTCGTGGTAGAACCCATCCATTTTCCTTTCTTTTATTGGCCCATTTCTCGTCTTCAGGGGTAGGGCGAAAGCCTACTCCAAAGAACTTTTCAGCTGTGGGCAAAGTTATTAGCTTTGATACTCCTTGCAAGGACTTTCCCAAACCTTTTCCTGGTTGGAAGCCGTGTGTGATCATTTATTTTGCCACCATGATGGAGGCATTAGACAAAAAGGGTTGGGGGCAAGGGTTCCCTTCTTCGTGTTGGTCTGCCAATACAACCTCGAAAGCTTGATAAACAATGTGTTCGCTTCCTTCTTGCGCTTCTAAGCATGGGATGGATGGGTCCCGATAGATCGACTGCTCGTCCTCCCCGTGGACCATGATTTCTTGTCCCTTGTATTCAAACTTTAGCATCTGATGGAGGGTAGAGGGTACAACCCCAGCTGCATGAATACATGGTCTCCCCAGAAAAATGTTGTAGGAAGTGTCCATATCTAGAACTTGAAACGTCACTTCGAAATCTATTGGGCCGATGGTCAGAATCACATCAATCTCCCCTACCGTGTCTCTCTTCACACCATCAAAGGCTCGCACGCATACGTTGTTGGGCCGAATTCTTTCAGCTCCAACTCCTATACGGTCCAGAGTGGAAAGCGGGCGTACGTCTACTCCTGAACCCCCATCCACCATGACTCTCTTCATATAGTAGCCTTCACATTTGATAGTTAAAATGCAAAGCTTTGTTTTGGGCCACCCCTTCCAGAGGTAAATCAGTCGTACTGAAAGAAATCTGATTGACTGCGAAGAACCTTTCCGCCATTCTTTCAAGTTGTTCAGACGAAATTTCAACAGGTACATATGCCTCATTCAAGGTTTTTAACAAAACCTCTGATGTTCAGCGGGCTTCATTAATAGGGACAACATGGATACCTGCTCGGGGTATTTACGCAGTTGGTCTATTACCTCATAGTCAGGCAACTGCATCTTCTGAAAAAAGACCTCTACTTCTTCTGCGCTTACAGGTTTTATGGATCGGAAACGCCTTTGTGTGGCATTATTTATCTCCTGCGTGTTCAAATACTTTTGCCCCAAGATGCTCCCAGATGATTCTCATGTGACCTCTTTTCCTTTGCGTGTAACGAGTGTCCGTTGATAGCTCTAAGGTACAGCGGATGGATCTGTCATGGTTTTTTGTTGCACACGTGCAATAACCATGGGTTCATCCAGTTGTAGTGGTTCAATTTGCTTTCGGGCCACATAGGTTCCCTTTGGTACATACACCGTTGTTTCCCTCTTCAAATGAAACTTTTTGGGGGACACCTATTGACAGGGGTCTTTCCACTCGGCCTCGCGGGAGGTAAAGAACTCCATTCTTTTGAGACGATGCCTTCGTTTCGATCTTCTTTTCAGATCCAGTCTTGGCAACTTCAACATCAGGCCGTTTCTCCATGTCGGCGATGGCAATTATTTCTTTTAAGGCCGGGTCAAACTCTTTATTTTCACAAATCATCCCAATTACTGGCCCGTTGTTGTGGGCTGGCAATGGGTTATTTTCACATTCGGGACGTCTTCATCTGCGAAAACTATCCCCCCTTGATTGATTAGATTTTGCACCGCCTTCTTCAGAATCCAACAATTGTCGGTGCTATGCCCCTCAACCCCTGAATGATAGGCACAGTATATTCCTCGTTGGTAGGCAGGAGAGTCCGGATTCTGCATGTTCTGTGGAACGGGCTGCAATAGGTTCTCTTGCCTGAGTTTGGGAAAAAGAGTGGAATATGGCTCGCCAATCGGTGTAAAGTTTGTCTTGGGCGGCTCACGGTGGCGGGTGTTATTTGGTCGGGGGTTGTATTGGTTCAGGTAGGGAGGTTGGTTTCTTTGGAATGGAGGTGGATTTATGTTGGCTGGTAGCTGCGGCCGTGCAAAAGGATGAGCATTCATGATCGCGTAGGGTAGAGGCGGAGGAACATAGGTCTTGCCGTGGTGTGAATAGTAATGCTGGGGGGGGGGGCTTTCAGAGAATACCTGCCTTGGAGCTCGGTATCTTCTATCTTCTACTGCCGCCATGACAGTTTCTTCTTTCTTTTTGCTCCTGGGCATCCCTCCAGACCCGCCTTGGATGGCTTGGGAGGTTGCTCTAATGGACGCTTGGCTCAAAATTCTACCAGTTTTTAAGCCATTCTCCACCATCTCTCAAATCTTGATTGCTTCGGCGAAAGGTTTTCCCATCGCTGACATCATGTTTTGAAAATGGTCTGGCTCCTGAGCCTGGAGGAAGGTCGTGACCATTTCGATTTCATCCATGGGGGGTTTCACCCTAGACGCTTGTTCACGCCACTTGATGGCATATTCCCTGAATCTCTATGAGGGCTTCTTCTTCAAATTCGATAGAGAGTTCCTATCCGGTGCAATGTCGATGTTGTACTGGAATTGTTTAACAAAATCTCTGGCCAAATCATCCCAAATGTGCCAGTGAGATATGTCATGGTCCATGTACCATTCTGAGGCCATCCCAACCAGACTCTCACCGAAATATGCCATTAGCAACTTTTCCTTGCCACCGGCACCTCGCAACTGATTGCAATACTTCTTGAGGTGAGCAATAGGATCGCCATGTCCATCACATTTTTCAAACTTCGGCGTTTTAAAACTGATGGCAAATGTACATGTGGGAACATGCATAAATCGGCGTAAGAAACTCTTTTCTGCCCGCTCAGACCTTGCATGTTTTTCAAACTCTACTCCATGCTTCTCATTTTTTTTGTCATTTCGTCCTGCTCGGGAGCTTTTAGATTTTGGCTTGGTATGAACTCATATTGAGGTGGCTGAGGACAGATATTGGCGGCAACCTGGGTAGGATCCCGTACAAGGGGTGGTGCTGGGAATGTAAATGACGAGGAATAAAAGAAAGGAGTATGTGTGGCGGGATGCGTCGTGATTGGAACTGGCAAACCGACTGATGTTCTTGTGGATGTGTCCAATGCTGTCACCCGAGGATAGGAAGTGGAGGGTGATTCGGAGAGAGCTGCGACATTAGAATACCCAAACAGAGTAGGTGGGTAATCGGTGGGGGTATTAGAAATCCCACTTGATTTGAGGAATATCGGGGAACCCAGGGATCAGACTTGGGGGCTCTTTCCCGGTATTCCAATCATCTAGCATCTCTAGCATGCGGCAACGCAAAATCCTATTTTCCTCTGCAGCTGCTGACTCAGTAGTTGGAATGGTTGTTATGGAGCTCTCTTCTGAAATGGGAATGGTTGGTAGAGGGATTTCTGAAGACATGTTGGCACCTCTTTTCGACCTTGTGAAATAAGGATGCGCACTTTCGGGCAGCTGAACTCTTCCTTTGGACCTCGTGAAGTGTGAATGTGATGCTAGATTACCACAAAATCAACCACTCTTTTACTGAAACCTGGAGTTTGGCAAACAAACAGTTAGTCTGAAATAACATAACAGATAAGTAATCTCACGTTGGGTGAGATGCACTTATACAGTTGATTGTGTTGCTACATGTATTCGATTGCGATGCGTCATTCCGGTTTGTACTTTCCTTGGGTTTCATCTTCTCCCTCTTTTTATCAAATTCTTTTCTTTTATCTTCCCTTTTTTTTGTTTTTCTTTTCTTTTATTGATGGTCGAATATTATGTGGATTGCCAACGTATCATGTCCCCGCATGAATCAGACCGGGCGTAATTCGAAAACAAGAAACATAAGATACAAATGAAATATTTTTTGAATTTTATTTCACAAATTTCAACTTGAAACACTTTGCAAAAAGACGACAATGGAGGAAAACTTTAAAAGGACAAACAGACTCTAAAAGTGAAAAAAATAACAGACTCTTCTAAGCATGTTTCAACGCTTTGAATCTTTGCATCCGTGAGGCGTTGTTTGGCCTTGTTGCCGTTCTCGGTGTAAGATCTCTCTGTAGACTCCCCAAATCCACCATGACTTGGTGGACACACCCCATGATTGAGAAAAGGGTAGGCCGGGGTACTTGTTCGCAGGTCAGGCATCTTATAGTGATATAGTGCCCGATTTCATTGATCCTAGCCCTGATCATATCTTTTTCTCTAAGAAATTGCCCTATGTGTCGGTTCTTTGCCCTCAATACTTGAGCGTTACCAGAGACATGATCTAAAAGCCTATTTATTTGCCCCTCCATCCGCGCCATTAAGTCGTGGCAGCGGTCTCTGTCTGCTTTGGCATCTCGGGCTTGCCTGCGAATTTGCTCTCCAAAAGCGGCATTTGCGTCTCTTAAATCAGTGAAGATCGCCCCATAATCTTTCTCTATCCGTTGTAGACGAAGTGCTTCTTGGTGGGCTGCTCTTCTCTATTTTGTCTGGATTGCAACTAAAGCTGTTTCTGCCTTTTCCAAGTCTTCCTGGTGCTCAAAGGCCTTCCTTTCCAAGTCATTTATAAGCATCTCATCATTTCGACTTCTCCTCGGCCTTTCTGCGGTTAATTGCATCTCCTAAATTTGAGTTCGGAGTGTTTCTCTTTCTTGCTCCCAGCCGACCCTTTCCTGATCGAAATCAGCCTGTTGTATGTCCATGGCAGCTTCCAGAATTCCCTTGTCCTCTTTTAAGGTGTTAATGCAAGATTGGAAATCTTGCGCCGTTTCACGTCTAGCCTCCCTAACTCTGGTTTCTATCTCTTTCTCCCAATCGACGGCATATTGTACCGACCTTTCTGCTCTTTGCTCGGGCATTGATTGGTGGTGGAACCATTCAAGATATGAGAGGCTCACTTCTCCTCGTTCTCGATCGGCAACCATTTCGTTGATGCCAGAGAGTTGACTACCGAACCACATCTTTTGTGCATAAGTCTCTCTTGGGAGCTCCTCCGTCGTGAATTCCCATGTAAATGATCGCATATCTTCAATCGGGGGCCTTTTTTCTTCTCTACCCAACTGCCGCATGACACGTAGCGAGGCATATGGTTGGAAACCCCTGAAACCCATTAGTATGTAGAATGGGCGATATGTTGACATATTCATGATTTTAGCGGAAGGGAACCAATAATAATTCCAGGTGAATCGGTATGCTCTCAAAGAGTCGAGAAGTTCTTGCCAAGTCCTTAAGTCATTTGGAAGGTTGCAACGGGCAGCTCTGTTCATATGACAACGAACATAATTTAGCCAGTCCACGTTGAAGTCTATCACAATCGGGTGATGATAGAGATGCTCTACAAACCACATTTGTAATAAAATGTTACAACCTTCAAAATAATCCTGTTCTTCTTGACACCGAGTTAAGGCCCGAAAGATGTCTCCTAAGATCATGGGAAGAATAGTGTGTTCTTCGTTACTCTGTAAATATGAGACCACCGTAGCCAAATGGATTCTGATGCGTCCGCCACGTTCGGGAAAAGCCATGGTTCCTAGAAAAGCGATCACGAAGGCGTAGATTCTTAGATCTCCCAGGCGTCATAATTCAACTGGTTAACAAATTCAGGTGTTTGAGAATTTCTCGAACACTTTCTTATCACCAAATCTGTTATAGAGATACTCCAGCGGCACCCAACCATTCTCCAAACAACCCATGGGAACTCGTCGGAGACATAACTTCTTCAAGAAATTATTCACACCCATTTTCCTAGGAGCTGCGGGTCTCTTTTTGTGCAAATCTCTCCCAAGCCCTGTGAGTCCGCCTAGTTCTTCCAAAGTGGGCATCATTTCCCAGTCTCAAAATCTTAAAACATTACTTGTTGAGTCCCAAAAACTCACTAAAGCTCTGATCAAATTTTTTTCCGGTTTTATTATCATAATGTCCGGAAGAAACTTGAGGTGCTTGTGGACTTGATTTCTTTCCCAAGCAGAAAAACTAGCCCACCATTTACAGAGTTGACCCGGGATTTTGTCCTAGACCATGAACATGGGTGGCATTTCATCTCTTGCCCTTTTCTGGCCGATTCTTTGCGATGAAGTCATGCTGATCCTAGAAAAGATAAAATAAAACTTAAGAATTTTTCCCAAAATTTCTCCTTTTTTTTTGTTTAAAAAAATGAATCTTGTTAACACGGCCTTTCAGCACTTGAAGAAGATTTGAAGGATGTGTAACAGGATACCGGTGTGATGACTATGTTCCCGTTTTTGCGAAATTAGTCCTTCGGCGCCCCTTTTGAAGCGTTTGGCTATTTTCGCAAAATTTCCTAACTCTTGACTAAGGACGAAACCTCCTAATCTTAATAAATTTACTACTTTTTTTTTAAATTTTTGAAAAAGCAGCATTAGTTGAGCCCGATATGGGTTGCCTACGTATCTCACGCTCGGTGAGAATCAAACTTGCGTAGTTTGAAAATAAAAGAACCAAATTATTTTAAGAAAAGAAAACAAACTATTTTTAACAGCATTTTTTCAAAACAAATTATTTTCAGAGAAACTAACTTACTTTTCATAAAATTAACAAAAACTATTGAAATGTTTTTGCATTTTTCAACATTTAAAAGAAACTAATTTTCGTAAAATTAAGAAAATTTATTTGAAACTTTTTTTCAAAAAAATAAATATTTTCAAAGAAACTAACTATTTAGAAATTAACAAAATTATTCGGAGATTTTTCCAATTTTTTTTTCGTTTTTTTTTATTTTCAAAAAAAAAATATTTTCTAAGAATATAGACTATTTTCATAAAATTAATTTTGATTTTACACCCCGACAAATTCCACTTCTTACCCTCTCTCTTTTTAATAACAAACCGGTCGGCATGTAAGATCGAAAGAAATGCACAGACAAAGATGCATCAAGTTGGTCTTTTGTTTCAGGTACACCTGTCCTAGACAAGCCCAACCCCTGTGTTGAGCCTCTTAAGTCAAATATGCACATGATGCAAATAGAAATTCTTATCGGGGATCCGACATAAGGTTTTGTTATTATAAGTCATCATCTTGTTGGAAAAAGTGTCTAGACTGGTTTTAACTTGAGCGGACAATTCGAGCCGAGGAGTGTCAGTGCACCGGTAGCATGGCTTTCCGGCTTAATTGACAATACTCCCCGCCTAAACATGTGTGACTAGAAATCCTTCACCGGGTGCCAAGCACCACAACTATCTTGAGAAAACGGGCTATGTCCAGCAAATGCCCGATATTATATTTCAAAGAGACTTTAAAAGAGAAAAATGGGTATCGGCACAATTTTATATACAATTCACAAAATATTAAAGTGGTAAAAGCAACATTTAGCACATTAATACAAACATATAATAAAATCAGATAATAAATAAGCCAAATAAAATAATTATTCAAAGCTCGAATTCTTAAACCCTGAACCAGTGGTTCTGGGTTTGTATCCCCAGCAGAGTCGCTAGAGCTGTCACACCTCCTTTTGGCACACTTACCCCGAAGGGTAGATGTACAAGGGAGTTTTTCCAATTTAAGTGACAATATTCAAAATGGGATTATTTATTTATTTCAGAGTCGCCACTTGAAATAAATTATGGTGTTCCAAGTCACCAATCTATTCAAATCCCGAATCGAGGAAATTTCGACTTTCCAAATGAAGTCTGCGAACCAGAAATTCTAAGTAAGTAATTATGTTGACCCGAGGGAAGGAGTTAGGCACCCCCGAATCCTGTGGTTCTAGCACGGTCGCTTCAACTATTATAAATGACCAAAAACATATCTCATTTTTTATACATGTTTATAAATTATATGCTCTAATTAAACTTCAAAACGCTTTTGATTGTCATCATGAAAGTGAATGTCACTTAAAACAAAGAAAACAATATTTATCAAGCCTGAATTTAAACAAAAGGAAAACTCTTTTAAATTGAAACCACGACTAGATTTGAAACCTAATTTTATATCCTAACATTTTTTAACATTGCGAGAGTCATAAACTATCGATGTTATTTACTAAACGGTATATCCCGAAGTCTAAGTATTTCGCTAAATGGCATATCCCGAAGTCTAAGTATTTTTTAAAACAATTAAATGATGGCCATGAGTTATTATTGGCTTTGAATGACACCCTAGAACTGTATAAAGTAAATTGAATCACCAGCCTTTTAGCAACTATTTTATTATTTAGAAAAATTGGTTACAATCTTTAATTGCTATAACTAATTAAAACAACAACGAAAAATTTCACAACCCAAAATGAAGTCAGCTATGCCAAATCCATATTCACATTTAGGGCCAAATAAATGAACTAATGGTTAACATTGAAATACATTTTTTCAAAAATTCAGATTCTACAAGGCTTTAATATCTCACCACTAAGTATTAGACTTGGATTCAATATTGAATAACTATTATTCCTAATTTGAAGGAAAGAACTACTATTATTGAGTTTTATTGAGTGTAGCAATTAAAAGAAAAATAAAAACTACTCATTGTTCAAATGACCATAACAACTCATTTATAATAATCATTATCATTCTTTAATTAATTAAAACATATTTAACTATATAAAGGGCTTATAAAAGGGGAAAACAAAAAAAAAATGAAAAAAATGAAGATAACAGTAAATAACAAGGAAACTAATGCAACAAGAATGAACAAACCCACTTTTCATCAGATTTCTATCATCAATGATTATCAAAATTTCATAAGCACAAGGTAATGCTAAAAATTAAGAAGCCTTAAAAATCAATGTAATTCAATATCAAAATGTATCCAAACAAATTAACGAGACAAACATAATAACACATACAGTGATACAATATGCAACTTGTGTTAGTCTTAATTTTTAAGAAAAAAAAATATGTAAATAACCAAGTCAAATTTTATTTCTTCCCGCAAATAAACATATTCAAACACATCTTTTCCAGATCCATACTTCAAAGTGTATTCAACTGATCTCCATGATGCTAGATAAATACCTGGAAATTGTCAATGATAGAAAGTAAGAAAAACAGTAGCAATAACAACGAAAATAACTCACCAAATAACATCAATTTCAAATCCCAGCAGTGAATAAGAGCTCCAAAGATGCAGAACTCCAGGAATAAACTTCAAATAACTTAAACACTTGAAACGGGAATGAAACCAAACTGCAATAGTAGTTTAAAACTAAACAAAGACTTTAAGGCCAGCTAAACAACAAACTTTTTTAACCAAAAACTTTTAATCAGTCTCTCTTATAATTTGTTTTTTTGAATGTGTGTCCGTGTGTGTTTTCTTTTTCAAAGGCTAAATACCCTTCTTATAAACTAGAAAACAGAACCAGCATCTCTTTTAATCAGTAAAAGTCCTGATTGCTGTCTAATTTTAACCCTTAAAGTCCAACTAGCCTCTCTTTTTTTCAACTCTAAAATACCTACCCTTTAATTAATATTAAAAGTACCCCCTATTCAAAACTAGCCAATTCCTAATAGCAGCCCCTAACTATTCAGCTATAACCAATCCAATCACATCTAAACAGTGATTCATACAAAGCTGAAACAAACATATGATTTAATATACAAAACAGTGGTGATTTTCAAATGGAAATTGGAATGTTTCGTTTCTGTCCAATTTTATTGGCTTTGAAAATTTCAGAAAAAGTATTAAAGAAAAGCCAAAAAGAAGAACCATCAGCTAATACATGATTAATTGAGCAAATCACTTTTGTCTCTAATGTCCATAACTAGATAAACTCGATTCAAACCAAACTAATCTTGAATTTCAATGTATGTCCCTCAAATTAAGCTATAGGAAAGTATGACAAGTCTAAACCTAAAGGTGTATTTGTTTTGAAGGATAACACCACTTAAAAGAATCAAAAATCTCCAAATCAAATCAACACCATAGACAACAAATTACATGTGACATATGAATAATTCAAACACCAAAATAGATACGTGGTTTGTACTGAAATGGATGTTTTGAAAGAAAACAAGCAAAAAAAAAATGACGTCATGGCTAAAATGGGAACTTAACTCAGACAAAAGCTCGGATGGAACTCTGATTTCAAACTCAAACGCTGACAGAAATTCGAACTCGACCTCAAACAATCCCAACTGAATATCAGTATTCAAATCAATTAGCTGAGGAAAGCATGAAGGAAAGTGGGTCGGGTTTGCGTGTGGAGTAGTTTGCCGGCGAGTTTGGTCATGGTAGTCGGAGGCAGGAACAGACGGTGACGCAGCAGTGACGTCATGAACAGCGGCGGCCAGCAGTGCTTGGATGCGATGGTCGTTTGTATGTGGTGTTAATGTTGGTATTTGCTGGCTTTTGAAGGTACGAGTCTCAGGTTTCTCAGTGTTCATTTCTCGTAAGGGATCGGAAGAGAAACGTGCGCAAGAGTGGTTGTTTGGTGTAAATGAGAAGGGCTGGCGGCGTGAGAATGGCCGCTGGTTGAGGCGGGTTCATCAGCGGCTGTGAGGGATCAGGAGCGGTGGTCGTGTGATGGTGGTCGCCGGTTCTGCCGCTGGGACCTGGCGGAGACGGCAGCGCCGAGGGGGAGGGGCTGGCGGCTGTGTGGCTGTTTGGAAGAGGAGAAGAAGATAATTTTTTAGGGTTTGGGGGAATGAAAGAGTTTTGAGGGTTCTTGGGGGTGTTTGGTATATTAGAAATGTAGGAATTAATCTCAACCGTTGAATTATTACATCCAACGGCCAAGATTAACGAGGTGATGGGTAGGTTAGGAGATTGGGTTTGGGTAATGGGTTGAAACGGATTTTTGGGGTGTTTTTTGGACTGGGTCTGCCGAATTTCGTTGGGCTTTTGGCATTTTTTGCCCAATTTTGATTTCCTCCAAAATTATACACTAAATTACCTAAAAACAAACCAAATTAACCTTAAAAAATAATTAATCATAATTATATATTAAATTACAAGATTTGGATATTAAGACTAATAATCCTTATTTAAATTATACAATAAATCAACTTAAAACGCCAAATTACCTTTAAAAATAATAATTAATCACACAATTACATATTAAGTCACATAATTTTGATATTAAATACTAAAATACAAAATATATTATTTTTTATGATTTTTATTTTTTGTAAAGCCAACTTAATTATTCCTAATTGTAGAATTAAATTCTAAATGCAAATGCAATATATTTTTGTATTCATATTTATTTAACAAACAAATGTGCATAGACACATACAAACAATAACAGAAAAAATACCACAAAAATCCACAATAATTGCAAATGACACAAAAATCATTTTATTTTGATTTTTTTGAGATTAATTCTCATATAGGGCAAAGATCACGTGCTCACAATCATTATAAATTGTCTAATTATGTAAGACGGCAGAAATATACAGAATAATGAAACATAAAATAACCTAAATACAATTAAAAAGAAATAAATAAAAAAGCTAAATTAAAATTTTAAGATTTTATTCTTCAAATGTATTCATGCTTTCACGTGTCGGATACATGAATTACAGCAGTGTACCTGGTATTGGGTCACAGAGAAAAAGAAGATCAGTAGTGCAGTAGTAGCACAACATAACAAGCAATAGCAACTGCAACACCAGCAGTAACCCAGTAACAACCCAGTAATAGCAATCAATAAAAAACCAGTTACCAAAGTAGTTGCTTCTAATTTTGAAACACTCTGAGAAAAAAGAAGCTTGAAGCTTTGGTAAACAGTAGGAATTGATATTGAAGAAATGAAAAATAATTTTTTTTTCTTTTGAATTCTCTTTAACTCTTAAGATTCGAAAGTATTTTTATCTTCTCTACAATTCTGAAATTTATCTTCCAAAAAATTTCTCTCCTCAATTTATTACCAGACTTCTGTTATATATACACCAGTGCAAGACTGCTTCCTAATTATTATTACACACTATTTCTAATTGCCAATGTCACGATCCAAACCGATGGGCCGCGACGGGCACCCGGTACCTTACTTAACTGAGTACCAACGTAACATATCTTTCTTATTATACTATTATGAGTAAATAAGCCAGAAAACCTGCCATGAGATAACAAGAATAAAACATATGGGAATACTCAACATATGATGACCCAACATGATATACAAACTTATACATATGACACACGGGCCTATAAGGCCGACATGATTATTTGTAAACTGAAAACATAGGTCGACAAGGCCATACAAGTATCCATACACCTGACATCTCTCTACAAGCCTCTAAGAGTACATAAAATCATAAAGGTCGGGGCAGGGTCCCACTATACCAACCAATACATATCTTAAGCATACTAACCAAATAGGCAACTCCGGAGCAAGTGGAGTGCGCCAACACCTTCGCTGAGCTGATAGCCTAATAGGAGGACAATCAACCTATCAATCGGGACCTGTAGGCATGAAACACAGTGTCCCCAAGCAAAAGGGACGTCAATACGAATAAAGTACTGAGTATGTAAGACAGGAAAGCATAAATATGAACAGTAATGTAAAGAGAGATATAGGAGCTACAACCGGTAACATCTGAGTGCCTCTGGGGACTGCTGATATGAAATGCACAATACATACTTATACATAAACTATTAAAAACATTCGCCTTTGTGGGCGTCATCATCATCATATAGTACCCGGCCATCATAAGGCTCGGTAGAATCGTACCCGGCCACGTGGAGCTCGGTAAAACCCAACTGATCAGTGGTTGCACAATAGGTGCCCTACCCGGCCGACTATAGCGCGGCTCGGTAGAGTAAAATAGATACATATATATAATGCATGCTCGACTCATGGAATCACGTTCTAAACCTTTCGGAGTGACGTAAGAACATTATGGACATACAATATGAACTTCGCTAGGACTTATGGATCATACATACTTTCTTAGAATAACTTTGTACGGAAAGAACAACATGGACAACCTTAGTTGCTAGGAGTAGATTCATTATGAAATACCATATTCATTTCACATTAGATCATGCCAAAAGAAGGAAGGAAATGCCATAACATACCTGTTTCTACGAGATTCTTGGATGAAATTGCTTCTGATGAAGCTTTTATTTTGAAACAAAATGCTTCTGCTCTAACGCTTTTCTTTATGAAAAATTAGCTTCCAATCTTTCAAAGTAAGAATGGAATTCTTCTTGATTTCTTTTGAAACCAGTAACGTTACTACTTCAACTGTTATTCCCTTCACCATCTCCTCATCATTTGTATCCATTATATAGGCCATATATTTGATACTATTTTTCTCATGCCACCAACAGCTTTTACAAATGCATGGATGATGCAAGTTGTTTATTAACAACGTGTTTTGGGTTAGCTCTTATCCATTTGTCATTGGTAATCAGTAGATTATGAATCTTACAACCATAAACCATCTTACTACAGAGATAGTATAAAAGAATCATGATAAACCAAGCTTCATAGTGAGAATCTTATCACACATTCTCCTAAGAACCGGGCGAACACCATGAATTGTGAACAAAAAAGCTGTACACAAGCTCCACCAATTAAGGAACACTGAAGGCGTAAATTGACTATAGTAAGATAGTAAAACCTTATTCAAGACTTGTATATGAGTTGTTCTGGATAATCACTCACTTTTTTCCTTTGATTCAAGTACATCCTAAATAGCCGCCTAAGAGATTTAATTGCTTAGTCACTTAATGCTGTAAGCTAGTGCTGCCACATGTCCTTGGAGCATAATTAATTATATTTTATCCACTTATTAGTTTACTGGTAATGTCCTAATATCCGGTATTTAATCAATTACCCATAAAATTTAGAATTATTCCCACTTACTTGAAATATTCTCTCTTTTTACATGCCTAATACACCTTACTATTATGGTCATGTGGTACCTTGTTTGGTACTAGTCCATAAATACGAGGTATTTTAGCTCGGACCGTATTTTACTCCAAAATGCCAAATTTCGACAAAATTCACTTTTTTTTAATTTGATTACCTTCTCACCTCCACGAATTTACTCTTATTTATTTGAGGTAGCATAATATGTACAAAATCCCAAATCGACAACCTTTAACGAAACTCAGTTTCTTTAATTCGTGTACCCCTTCTATAGTACTTATTTATCATTTGTTATAAATAGTGTAATACTTATAATCACAAAATAAATCTCATTCCCGAATTTACATCGATTAATCTTACGACAAAGCTTTAACGTACGACGACGCTAACGTACATAAATGCAAAATATAATATCTCATTTTTGGACCTTCGTCACTTTACTTATGGCGTATTTTCATGCACGAAAACTTGTGGTCTAACATCATTCCCCCCTTTGAAACTGTCGTCCTCGAATGTTGACTAGTGCACTTATCATTTTTGGAGCTTATGACTTCTGAATACTTTGTACTCTTCTTTCATCATGGCAACTGTTCCGTGAATAAATCCAAATGCTAGTGCATTTCCCCCTTTAGGCCTCTTTCATGCACCACGACTTATGGTCAGAATTCGTCCAATGATGTAACTGTTACTTCCTTTTGTCATGCAGCCTGTATAACTTCGTCCTACTATGTGCGCCTATGGGATTCTTTCCTTTAGCTTTTAGCTAATCACCTTTCCTTACATTGGGAACATATACAGAACTTGACAAAATGTCCCTTTGGGTATCTATAGGTGTACTAAATTTCTTTGCTCGGTACTTTGTTGAACTTACAAATATTTCTATATTTTGTTTCATAGACCTATTTATCTATCTGTATGACTTTACTGTATCTAGATAGGTCATACTACCTAACTCTAGGTTGCTTTCGTTGTTTATCCTATGAGTATAAATCTAAGTCCTTTAATGTTCCCTCACTACTGTTCATCTTAAGAATGACGGCCTAATCCCATCTCATACTTTTATAACTTTTATCCATCCATTATTGATCCACCTCAATGTTTATCTACAATCTTTCATTGATAACTTCAAACTTCTTACATAATACTTTGCTACTAGGACTTACGTTACATCAAGGAATATCTGAAGTAATTTTCCCGATATTAGCGGCGATAATGTACTTCAGTAACCGTATTTTATAGGAAGATATGCCACTGATGATGCCGCTATCATTCTTGGATATTAAATCCCTGCACTTCTAGCCCTCCATTTGAAGTAAGGGCTATTCACAATTCTCTACATTTGAGTATCTTGTACGTTGTTCACCTTTACCTTACTACCTCAAAATCTTGCATCGTATCTTCTATTTTTTTCATGTCATCCCTTCCACGTATGTATAATTCTTGTCCATTACTTGAAGCTCTATTATATACTTGCACTTCTGGTGCACCCATAATCCGATAGGAATTTCGTACTAACTCCTTATGAGGCTGGTATTTCTTCTAACTGGCTTCCTTGTAGAGCCATTATAGATTATGGTTGTTGTGTTATTTATTCTTGAACATCTGATGTTAAGAGTGATCCTGTCTTTTCCTCAAGCACAACTTTTATAATTTTTTTCTGGGTCCAATAATCAGACTCCTGATTTACTTGGGCGATGAAATTCTTTAGTTTCCTTTTCCTTCCGCTCAACCTTTACGTAGGCTTAAGCTATCATTCGATCTGTGTCTCATGGTATCAGTTATTACCTTAGCCTTTCACGGGTGTTATGGAATATCAATTATAAAATCTTCTAACAATTCAATCTTTTATCTATTCCCTGGGCTCAATTATTTCTTTTAACTTATACCAGAGTCTTCTATGGCTGTATGATTGTTAACAAATATGCTGCTTGGATAATTCTTTAGAATCTTTGAGTGCATCCATAACATACTAACCCTGGATCATTGGTCGAATAATTCTTTCGTTCCGTCTTATCTTTCTTTCAACGTAAGCTATTACTTTTCCTGGTCTTTTTGCCCCCTCGTTGCGTCCATACTTAGCTTATCTTAGTGCCTACACTTGCCAGAATTTTAATACGACTCATATTGATCTCAAATATTACTTTTAACTCTTATTTGCCTTTCATTAGCCACGGTAGGTGCCACTTTCCTTTAGAATTTTTACAATGTTGTTGCGAGAATTGTTACACGATCATTTCCTCTTTAGGTCGTTGTGCTTAGGTTGGAGTCTTCTTTCTTATCTCCTCAGCTAGTCTTTTGTTGTAGTACTTAGGGAAAACCCTTGACTCTCGTAAAGTTGTAAGCTTATTACGGACCTCCTTTTCTGATGTCTTTACTTGCCTATAATCATCTGTAATTGTTTACTTCCATGCCCTTGTACTTATATGGTTGCTTCTAAACTAATATTTTGACTGCCTTCCCAGTGGTGCTTTCTTTTATTCCCTAACACTCATACGGTACCTCTAACTATCCCGACTCTCGTTTGAATATATCTCAAAATGATATTCTCCAACGCTGAATTCTCCATGTTGGGTTCTACTATGCTTATCTTACACGATCTGATGACTCATCTGTAACCTCCTATTTTTCCATAACTAAGATCTTCCTAACCAATTTCTAACTACTCGTTGGCCCTTTCTCATGTCAATATTCCTCGTAATCTTTCTTAGGTTATTTACTTTGTTTTAACTTATGTCTCGCACTGGCTCCTTATTTATTAATAACAGCTCGAGCAGGAACCTTTACTTCTTCTCCTTGATGTCGTGCTTGCAGAATATTCTTGAATGGTAGCGTATCTATATGATTTGGATAAGTGCCATCTCATTCCACTTTTATTTATCTCATTCTTCCTTTACCATTTCATAGTTACTAGAACCATTTAATTCTGACATAATGTCATATCACTCCATGTTCCCCCTTTATGGGTATACTAAAAGCTGAAGCCACGAGGATCTACCTATAGATGTTTTACCTTTTCATCTTTGGCGTTGTTTCTCATCAATGATCCTTACTTGCCTTGCGGCAGTTCTGCTGTACCAAGGATGACAAATTCCCTACTCGCGAGAGTGACACTTAGCGTAACTGGAACATACAGTCTCTTAAGGTTAACTTTGCTCACATTGCTTGTTCTAGGGAAGCGTCTCCATAATGACTATTCTCTGCATTCATCGTGAATCTTCTTCTGTGGTCCATTTTATTACCGCTAGAATGAAATCTGAAATTCCCATGATGCCGAATACTTTCCAATCATTCATTCCCTAATTCATATTTAGTTTATCTTCTTTACTAGTCCATACTGATTTCTGTTACTCTAGGGATTAACTCTCCCGTCTGGTAGTCGCGTTGGAGTCACGAACTTATTTCTCAAAATAAGGATATAACCTTATAGCTTATACTTTTTTTTTGTCTCAAGGCTTGTCACCTCCTGTATTTCCTTTCACTTGACTATAAACGCTGTAATATTGTCATTTTTTTCATTCTACTATTGTCATTCGCGTATCACATCTTACTCATAATGCTTCATTAACTCTCTTCTTATTTTCTTGCTAACATTTCTGTCAATCACTTTATTTTGAAAACTCGAACAAAACATTCTTTTTCCTTTAGCTTCCATTTGCTCCATCCAGTGGCTCTTCAAGTTGCTTAATGTTCACGCTTTACTAGTAACACGAGCCACACTAAGGTAATATGTATCCATTCAAGACTTATGGTGCATGTCATTGTTGTACTCAAATCTGGCTACACTATTTTAAAGTGTACCATCGGGGTGTCTCACAAGGAGATCTATTAGCACATTCTTCAGAAATGTCAATTGACACAAACAATTCCGCCATCCTATCTTCTTATACTACTTCTATTAACCCCCATAGAGCATATCTTGAATGGGTGCGAGCAATTTTATATACCTCTGCTACTATTGAATATAACTCAAAAAGCTTATGTTCCTCTGCCTCAATTATAAATACAGTTAACCTTCATTAAATGGGCGCCTTGTAACCTTCTTTATCTTGCTTCTTTTGCTTGTAAACTTGTAGTTTTTAATCTCTCATTGTCTTTCACCATAAAGGTGGGTAGGCATTCTTAGCTTAAGGCTCTTTATCAAGAGGCTTACAGCTTTCACTACACCCATGATCTGCTAAAGATCTCAAATTTACTTATCGTAGGCATTATACAAAATCCAGTTCCTTTGATTCACCTCTTCCACAACTATATTTCTTTCCAATCCTTCTTTCAGGATGTACGTATCGTCTTATTATGAAAAACAAAAAAAATTCAGAATTGGATTCTTATAAGTGGGCTCTACCACACGATCTAGAGTAAGAAGAAAGAGTGACAATCCTAAATGCCCTGTAGCCTCCTGCTTATAAGTGTGGTGCACGACACACCCATAAACAAAACTCTACTAGACACGGCTTGTAGACCCCCTAGGACAGAACTGCTCTGATGCCACTTTTGTCACGATCCAAACCGATGGGCCGCGACGGGCACCCGGTACCTTACTTAACCGAGTACCAACGTAACATATCTTTCTTATTATACTATTATGAGTAAATAAGCTAGAAAACCCGCCATGAGATAACAAGAATAAAACATAAGGGAATACTCAATATATGATGACCCAACATGATATACAAACTTATATATATGACACACAGGCCTATAAGGCCGACATGACTATTTGTAAACTCAAAATATAGGTCGACAAGGCCATACAAGTATCCATACACTTGACATCTGTCTGCAAGCCTCTAAGAGTACAAAAAATCATAAAGGTCGGGGCAGGGCCCCACTATACCAACCAAAACATGTCCTAAGCATACTGACCAAATAGGCAACTCCGGAGCAAGTGGAGTGCGCCAACACCTTCGCTGAGCTGATAGCCTAATAGGAGGACAATCAACCTATCAATCGGGACCTGCAGGCATGAAACGCAGGGTCCCCAAGCGGAAGGGACGTCAATACGAATAAAGTACTGAGTATGTAAGGCAGGAAAGCATAAATATGAACAGTAATGTAAAGAGAGATATAGGAGCTACAACCTGTAACATCTGAGTGCCTCTGGGGACTGCTGACATGAAATGCACAATACATACTTATACATAAACTATTAAAAACATTCGCCTTTGTGGGCATCATCATCATCATATTGTACCCGGCCATTATAAGGCTCGGTAGAATAGTACCCGGCCACGTGGAGCTCGGTAATACCCAACTGATCAGTGGTTGCACAATAGGTGCCCTACCCGGCCGACTATAGCGTGGCTCGGTAGAGTAAAATAGTTACATATATATAATGCATGCTCGACTCATGGAATCACGTTCTAAACCTTTCGGAGTGACGTAAGAACATTATGGACATACAATATGAACTTCGCTAGGACTTATGGATCATACATACTTTATTAGAATAACTTTGTACGAAAAGAACAACATGGACAACCTTAGTTGCTAGGAGTAGATTCATTATGAAATAGCATTTCCATTTCACATTAGATCATGCCAAAAGAAGGAAGGAAATGCCTTAACATACCTGTTTGTGCGAGATTCTTGGATGAAATTGCTTCTGATGAAGCTTTTATTTTGAAACAAAATGCTTCTGCTCTAACGCTTTTCTTTATGAAAAATTAGCTTCCAATCTTTCAAAGTAAGAATGGAATTCTTCTTGATTTCTTTTGAAACCAGTAACGTTACTACTTCAACTGTTATTCCCTTCACCATCTCCTCATCATTTGTATCCATTATATAGGACATATATTTGATACTATTTTTCTCATGCCACCAACAGCTTTTACAAATGCATGGATGATGCAAGTTGTTTATTAACAACGTGTTTTGGGTTAGCTCTTATCCATTTGTCATTGGTAATCAGTAGATTATGAATGTTACAACCATAAACCATCTTACTACAGAGATAGTATAAAAGAATCATGATAAACCAAGCTTCATAGTGAGAATCTTATCACACGTTCTCCTAAGAATCGGGCGAACACCACGAATTATGAAAAAAAAGCTGTACACAAGCTCCACCAATTAAGGAACACTGAAGGCATAAATTGACTATAGTAAGATAGTAAAACCTTATTCAAGACTTGTATATGAGTTGTTCTGGATAATCACTCACTTTTGTCCTTTGATTCAAGTACATCCTAAATAGCCGCCTAAGAGATTTAATTGCTTAGTCACTTAATGTTGTAAGCTAGTGCTGCCACATGTCCTTGGAGCATAATTAATTATGTTTTATCCACTTATTAGTTTACTGGTAATGTCCTAATATCCGGTATTTAATCAATTACCCGTAAAATTTAGAATTATTCCCACTTACTTGAATTATTCTCTCTTTTCACATACCTAATACACCTTACTATTACGGTTATGTGGTACCTTGTTTGGTACTAGTCCATAAATACCGGGTATTTTAGCTCGGACCGTATATTATCCCAAATGTCAAATTTCGACAAAATTCACTTTTTTCAATTTGATTACCTTCTCACCTCCACGAATTTACTCTTATTTATTTGAGGTAGCATAATATGTACAAAATCCCAAATCGACAACCTTCAATGAAACTCAATTTCTTTAATTCGTGTACCCCTTCCATAGTACTTATTTATCGCTTGTTATAAATAGCGTAATACTTATAATCCCAAAATAAATCTCCTTCCCGAATTTACGTTGATTAATCTTACGACAAAGATTTAACGTACGACGATGCTAACGTACAGAAATGCAAAATATAATATCTCATTTTTGGACCTTCGTCACTTTACTTATGGCATATTTTCACGCACGAAAACCTGGGGTCCAACAGCCAATCAAAAAAGTGGTCAAACTTGGGTCCTACTGTCCTCACTCTCTTTAACTTTAATAATTACTGTCCCCACCCACTTGACATTGTCCCCTAATTTTTCAAATCTACTATTTGTCTTATAGTAATTGAGGGTCCCACCTTCCCTAAATTACTCCCGACATGCCCAAAATATTCTCCTTTATGTGTATAATTTTAACCTTTTATTATCCCTTTTACTATTTCTAATTTCCAATCAGGCAAACACCCATTATTTCTTAGTGGTCCCTACCCTACCAATTAATTCAAATTAAAGCTATTAGGGCCCTACTGGATGGACTATCCAGTCAAACTAAATTTTCTATTTTTCTATTCCTATAATGCCCCTGAATCCTACCGAAATTATTGTTCTCCCCCTAAACCTTCAATCTGTAACGAAGCTATCAACTGATCAAAATTAATTCTTAATTAAACACCAAATCATTGCAGCTATAGCCAAATCACCTATTCAAATTCAACAATTAAACTTATGAACACGAAATTAATTTCCAATCAAATTCTACAATTAATTTCATGAACAAACACATAATTAGCAATATACAAGAATCAAAGTCCAACTAAACTTAGAAACAAACTTAATAGAACTCAATAATTAATTGAACTACAAATTAAATCTAACAACATTACAATCAAAATAAACATTCAAGTGATTAACAAAATATTTCTATGTTAAAAAAAACTTAAACAAAATAAATAAACAAGTTTCATAAATAATCTGGAACCATGATGAACAACAAATCAAGAAGATAATCCAAACAACATACAACACTTTCGGATCTGAAAATACCAACAAAATATGGACAAGAACAACATTTAAATCGACTAACAAATAACGATGAACTCAAACGGAAACAAATCTGTCCGGATTTTTCTTAAACCAAAAAAAAAATAGCTTGAGTTTACCCGGAATTTCAACGACGACCCACGGCCAATCTTTATGTAACAGTGTCGTTTCCCAGCCTTGTCAATCCCAAGAATAAGGACATGAACTATGTCTTCCTGAACATGTATTTATACAATCCATAAAATAATGAAAACATCATCTATCTTCTTCTGTTTCCTCTATGATTTGCGCCAATCTACAATAGGTTCTATGGTGACTTATGCTCTAGATATCACAACAAAACCTTATTCAAAGAAGGAAGCGGAGGAAGTAGATGTTGCTGCTGGTTGGTTCGGTTGTGCAGTGATGTTCGATTGCACCCCGATGTGCATGCTGGGGAAGAGAAGTTGAGCGTGGAGGGAGAGTGCTCGCTTGGCTGTTCAGCGGCAGGTTTTGGGTAGACTGCTGGAAAGGGTGGTCAAGGGTGGCGGTTCACGGCGCTGGCAGCAGCGTCGACGTGAATATGCTAGTTGTTTGGTCGTGAGAGTTGCTGGTCGCTTGGACGAACACTGGAGGAGTTGGTCGTTTTGGATGAGTTCGCCGACGAGTTTGGTTGGGAGATGGCAGAGGCGGATGGAGATAGGGTTGGGTGTAGGTTTTTCCGTTATGTTTCAGAGGTTGGTGGCGGACAGCTGGTTGTTAGGGTTGGTCAAGGTCTGGCGGCTATGGTGGAGGGGTGTTGTGAGGAAGATGAAGAAGAGGGGGTGGGGTGTAAGGGTGTGACGGCTAGGGAGTTTTAGGATTTTTAGGGTTTGGTCTTTTGGGAAATGAAGTGTAAAATAAAAAAAGGGGGTCTTTTGGGTTATGGGGCGGACCGGGTCGGGTCGTGGGTTATGGACTGGGTCGTTGGGTGTTTTGGGTTGGGTAGAATTGGCTAGGGCTTGGGGTTAATTCAATAATTGGCCCAATTCCGAATTTGTTCTTCTATTTTTTGTTCTCTTTTCTTTTATTAATTAATAAAACTAAAAATGCTACGATTAAGTTATAAAACCTAGAATTATCTTAAAATACTAATTATCTCCTAATAATAATTATCATACAAAATTAAACGTCAATAAAATCGCACAATTTAGACATTAAATGCTTAAAAATGCAAAAATACATATTTTTATGACTTTTCACGTAAAATAAACTTAATTGTAAACTTGAATTTTATATACATATGCAACATATTTTTGTATATTTTATTTATTTAAATAAGCAAATATGCACAGATAAAATTGCAAATAGTACAAGAAAATAACACCAAATTCATAATCATTACAAGCAAACTAAAATTATTTAATTTTTGAATATTTGAGAGTATTTCTCTTATATGTCAAAAATCACGTGCTCACAGCTGCCCCTCTTTGCGCGTAAACATGAATAGTTTTTCGTGCCAAGACAAGTGAGCGGATACGAGCGATTTTTCTCAGTTTGAGCACTCCGTGTGAAGCATTTTTACAAAAAAGATCTTGACCGAGCCTTTGCTTCAGGAGGCCTCCTACATATCCTAGGCTAAATAGGAATCAGGTCAATGTAGTTCGGGAAGTTTTGGTAGCTAGGACTACCGTGACTGATGTGATCTTGTTGTTACTTGTGACGACCCGGCCCGTCGTCACGGGAATTACCACCCCGTTATGTTGAAATTGTATGTTTTATGCTTTTATATCAGTGTTAAGATCTATCGGGTGAGTTAGGAGTGAATTGGATTGAAAATGAGGCATATAGCCTTTGTGAAGGAAACTTGAATAAGGAAAGTCAACCCGGAGTTGACTATTTGGTTAGAGGGCTCGGAATCGGATTCTGATGATTCGGTTAGTTCCGGAAGGTGATTTGTGACTTAGGGGAGCGATCGGAATTGAATTTGGAGGCCCGGTGTAGAAATAGGCTTGAATTGGCTAAGGTTGAATTTTGGCGAAATCCGAACGGTAGGTGAGATTTTGATCCGGGGTCGGAATGGAATTCCGACAGTTGCAGTAGCTCCATTAGGTGATTTTGGATGTGCCTGCAAAATTTCAGGGCATTCGGACGTCGTTTAGTCGGGTTTTTGATTGAATGCGTAATTCGGAAAGTTTTAAGGAATTTAGGCTTGAATCCGGGTGTAATTGGTGATTTTGATGTTTAGGATGGTGTTTTTATGATTGGAACAAGTTCGTATCGTGTTTTGGAGCATGTTTGTGGTTTTCGTTGGGGTCCCGGGGGCCTCGGGTTGATTTCGGGGGTCCAAACGGGCCATTTCTTCTATGTTGGAACTGCTGTTGGCTGCTGGTTTTGTTGCAGACGGATGCTCTATGCGATCGCGTAGAGTAGATGCGATCGCATAGAAGGATGGAGGTGAGCCCCAGAGTTGTTCTATGCGATCGCGTAGAAGGAGATGCGATTGCATAGGTATGGAAACTGGCTCTCTGCGATCGCAGGGTCACTTGTGCGATCGCATAGAAGAGATTGGAGGGGTGAGAAAAATGTGCTATGCGATCGCATAGCAAAGGGTGCGATCGCATAGGTTTGTCAGACTGTGCACTGCGATCGCATAGCCAGTGTTGCGATCGCAGAGAAGAAAAGATGAGGCCGGGAAGGTTGTGCTATACGATCGCGGGAGTGCATTGCGATCGCATAGAAGGAGAAATTGGCAGGAAGATTTAACTCTATGCGATCGCATAGGGTCATTGCGATCGCATAGAAGGAATGGTCTGGCAGTGAAATTAAAACCAGAACAGAACCAGTCGCGGGTTCATATACCCAAAACGCCATTTTTGAGTTCTAGAGAGAGAAACTCACGGGAATTTCTGGTAATTCATCGGGGATTCGTTGGAGGTAAGTTTTGTGGCTTAATTACATCATTTTAACATGAAATCATTGGTTAAATTTCTGTAAATGGAAGATTAAAGGTGGGTTTGAGCCCTAGGCCTAAATTGAAGAAAAACACCGATTTGAGTGGGCAAATGGAGTCCGATTTTGGTAAATTTTATATGCCTAGACTCGTATCGAGATGAGGGTTCCGAATATGTGACTTTTGTAATTTTTTGACAAGCGTACCGAAAGTCGGGTTTTGACAACTTTGGGAATTTTGATGTAAATTGAGTTGTATTGATTGGGTGTCGTCCCATTGGCCTAATTTGTTGTATTTCTACTGTATTTGAGTAGATTCTACGCGTGCGGAGCTTGATTCTCGTGGCAAGGGCATTGCGGAATAGTCGTCGCGCTATATTGAGGTGAGTAATAGATGTGGGTGATGACCGGCGGGTTCGAAACCCCGGTATACCACTTTGTGACGCTGTATAGCGGCGAGACACGCACACTCTTGAGAGTGCGGGGTCGATCATGAACTGGAGACTATATATTAGTCCGACCTGTTGATACTGTATTATTGGCTATTCTCGAGCCGTCGAACCTCCTTCTCGGATGGTTGCATATATATATATATTGTGATAATGGCCACTTTTGAGCCGAGGAACCCCCTTCTTGGGCGGTTGAGTATACATGTGGGCCGTGAGCCAGTTATTGGATCCCGCGAGGATTGTTATCATGGTCTTATCATATAGACATGCTAGTTTACTACTAGTCCGCAGCTATTTCTGTTATTATGCTAATTCCAATCTCTGGAACTTGATATTACTGTTTTCCAACTGAAAAATGATAAAAGAGTTTTCAAAAACTACTTTTGAGCCTGCGAGGCTGTATCTGCATATTAGCTGACTAGTAGTGGATCGGGCTGCACGCCGCAGCGAGATATATGTTGGATCGGACTGCACGCCGCAGGAATATCTCTATGAGATGTGCTTGGGCCGTAGGAGCCCCTCCGGAGTCTGAACCCCCACAGTGAGCACGGGTACCCAAAATTGGAGTCGGGCTACGCGCCGTAGCGGTCATATCATGCATTGCATTGCATTTAGCTACATCTGCTAGCTGTTATGCTATTTATTAGTATTTGTTGGTACAGGTACAGTGAAGATTGATTCTATGACAGGGTAGCTGATTATAGCTTTACATAGTGCTTTATTGCGGAATTCTTATCTGCACTGTCTTACCCTTGTTTATTACCACTGAGTCTGGCAGTACTCATTTTACTCCCTGCACCTTGTGTGCAGATCCAGGTACCTCTCAGCAGTGATCCAGTAGCTGTGCGAGGCGACGTTTTTGGATATTCGAGGTAGCTGCAGAGTCCGCAGGACCCGATATTCCTTCTTACTGTCTTGATTTTGTATTGACTTTTCTTTCCGCACTTGGTATCTTGTAAACCTTTATACACTCATGTTCGGTAGAGGCTCATGACTCTTGACCCTTGGTCTATGGGAGTTGATGTATTATGGGACTTGGTTCCCCGTTTTCGTTACATATATCGCTGTTATTTCTTGAATTAATTTGCTTAAATGGGTTAAAGAGAGCTTCTAGCTCCGTGGTTGATGTTGATTGGTCAGGCTGGCTTAGCAATGTGCTGGGCACCATCACGACCAGATTTGGGGTCGTGACAAGTTGGTATCAGAGCCTAGGTTTACTAGGCCTCATAAGTCTTGAGCCGGTTGGTAGAGTCTTGTGGATCGGTACGGGGACGCATGTACTTATCCTCGGGAAGCTGCGATCCTTTAGGAAACACTTCACTTTTCTTGAACTCTGTCGTGCGATCTTGTTGTTCCGAGAACCGAACTTCTATATTCTATTCTCTCACAGATGGCGAGAACGCGAGCATCGGGACGAGGTGGACGACCTCCATTGCCACCTGTTAGAGGCCGTGGGCGCGGTCGTGCTAGAGGTAGAGGTAGGGCGGGTGAGGCAGTGCCAGCTGACCCGCCTGTTGTACCAGTTCAGGAGAAAACCCCCAGTGGTTGAGGCTCCAGTAGCACCCGCTCAGGCACCGGTAGTGCCTATTGTTATTCCTAGCCTTCAGGAGGCATTGGCCCATATATTATCTATCTGCACTGGGTTGGCTCATGCAATTTCAGCTACTACTGTCGCAGCGACATCTCAGACCGGGGGTGGTCATTGGACCCTCGCAGCTCGCACACCAGAGCAAGTTGTGCAGGGACTTCAAACGCCAGAGGCAGCCCCAGCTCAGGTAGTTGCTCCTGCTGTTCCAGGTGCGCCAGTGACGACAGCCCCAGGGTATGTTGTTTCGGTTATGCCCGATGACGAGCGCAGCGTCGTCTTGAGAGATTTGGTAGACTTCAGCCACCCCATTTCGGTGGCGTTGAGGGCGAGGATGCCCAGGGTTTCTTGGATAAGTGTCAGAAGATGCTGCGTACGGCTGGTATTCTTGAGTCCAGCGGAGTTTCATTTACTACATTTCAGTTTACTGGTCATGCATTTGATTGGTGGGAGGAGTTTGAGAGGCGTAGGCCTGCAAGAGCAGCACCTCTCACATGGCAGCAGTTCTCTACTCTCTTTCTAGAGAAATATGTACCTCGGTCTCGTCGCGAGGAGCTACGTCGCCGGTTCGAGTGGTTGATTCAGGGCGACATGTCTGTGACTCAGTATGAGCTTAGATTCACTCGGTTGGCTAGGCATGCCACATGGATGATCCCCACTGAGAGGGAGAGGATCGGGAGGTTCATTGATGGCCTCAACTACTCTATCCGTATTCTTATGACCGGCGAGCGAGTTCTGTCATCATCGTTTGAGCAGGGTTGCTGATACGGCACGCTCCATTGAGGCGGATCGTCGCCGAGAGAGAGAGGAGCGGGAGGCCAAGAGGCCTCGTGGTTCCGGCAGTTTCAGGTGGTGCTCCATCTAGAGGGCATTCCCGGCAGAGCAGAGGTCGCTCATCTAGACCTTCTCATTCAGGCCGCCCGGAGCAGAGCGGAGGTTCTCATGGTCGTGGTCGACAGGGGTTTCGAGCAGGGTCAGTCATCGCTCGGTGCCCTCCCAGGCCCCGAGTGCAGCACCTACTTCTCCGAGCACCGGTGCATGTTATGAGTGTGGTGAGTTTGACCACATGAGGAGACATTGCCCTCGACTACGTAGGGGCGAGGACTCGGCAGAGGGATCAGCCCTCCTCTTCGAGCACCATCTCGGTCTAGTATAGGTGGAGGTCGGTCTTCTCGTGGACGCCCAGGGGCGAGGAGAGATCCGGTGGAGGCCGGGCACGATTCTATGCACTCCCCGACGGGCGTGATGCGGTTGCCTCCGATGCTGTGATTACAGGTATCATTTCCGTCTGTCACGGAGATGCCTCTGTTCTATTTGATCCAGGGTCCACATATTCTTACGTGTCCTCTTATTTTGCACATCATTTGGGTACGACTTGTGGTAGTCTTGATTTACCTGGTTCATGTATCCACCCCCGTGGGTGATACGATTGTTGTGGATCATGTCTATAGATCCCGTGTTATATCTATTGGGGGTCTGGAGACCCAGGCAGATTTGTTATTGTTGGGGATGGTGGACTTTGATGTTATATTGTGTATGGACTGGTTGTCTCCGTATCATGCGATATTGGACTGTCATGCTAAGACAGTTACGTTGGCCATTCCTGGTATTTCTCAGATTGAGTGGCGGGTTCGACTGATTTCGTCCCTAGCCGTGTTATTTCGTTCTTAAAGGCTCAGAAAATGGTTGAAAAAGGGTGTTTATCGTACTTAGCTTTTGTGAGAGATGTTGGAGCTGAATCTCCTAGCATTGATTATGTACCTGTTGTGAGGGACTTCCCAGATGTATTCCCCTCAGACCTGTCGGGCATGCCGCCGGACAGGGATATTGATTTTGGCATTGACTTGGTGCCGGGCACTCGGCCCATATCCATTCCTCCTTATCGAATGGCACCAGCCGAGTTGAAAGAACTAAAAGAGCAGAGCTTCAAGAGCTTCTGGATAAGGGTTTCAACCGTCCTAGTGTGACCCGTGGGGTGCGCCGGTATTATTTGTTAAAAAGAAAGATGGTTCCATGCGAATGTGTATTGATTATAGGCAATTGAACAAAGTGACAGTGAAGAACAAGTACCCTCTACCGCGCATAGATGATTTGTTTGATCGGTTACAGGGTGCGAGGGTGTTTTCTAAGATCGATCTTCGTTCAGGCTATCATCAGCTGAAGATCAGGGACTCGGATATTATGAAGACTGCATTCAGGACCCGATATGGTCATTATGAGTTTCTTGTGATGTCTTTTGGGATGACCAACGCCCCAGCAGCATTTATGCATCTGATGAACAGTGTGTTCGGGCCTTATTTGGATTCATTTGTGATTGTGTTCATTGATGACATTCTAGTCTACTCCCGTAGTCGGGAGGAGCATGCTCAGCATTTGAGTATTGTGTTGCAGAGATTGAGGGAGGAGAAGCTATATGCTAAATTCTCCAAGTGCGAGTTTTGGCTCGAGTCCGTAGCATTTCTGGGACATGTGGTGTCTCGTGATGGTATTCAGGTTGATCAGAAAAAGATAGAGGCGGTGCAGAGTTGGCCTAGACCGTCCTCAGCTACAGAGATCAGGAGTTTTCTTGGCTTGGCGGGGTATTATCGCCGGTTTGTTTAGGGATTTTCATCCATTGCTTCTTCATTGACTAAATTGACCCAGAAGGGTGCACCATTCGTGTGGTCGGATGAGTGCGAGGAGAGCTTTCAGAAGCTCAAGACAGCTTTGACCACAGCTCCAGTGTTAGTATTGCCATCAACTTCGGGTTCATATACCGTTTATTGTGATGCCTCGAGAGTGGGGATAGGTTGTGTGTTGATGCAGGAAGGAAAGGTAATTGCTTATGCTTCTCGGCAGTTGAAGCCGCATGAGAAGAACTATCCTGTTCATGATTTGGAGCTAGCCGCCATTATTCATGCATTGAAGATTTGGAGGCACTATTTGTACGGCGTGTCTTGTGAGGTGTATACCGACCATCGTAGTCTCCGGCACTTGTTCAAACAGAAAGACCTTAATTTGAGACAGCGGAGATGGCTTGAGTTGCTGAAGGATTATGACATTACTATATTATATCATCCGGGAAGGCCAATGTGGTGGCCGATGCTTTGAGCCGGAAGGCGGTCAGTATGGGGAGCTTGGCATATATTCCAGCTGAGGAGAGGCCATTTGCTTATGATGTTCGGGTGCTAGCCAATCGGCTAGTGAGGTTAGATATTTCGGAGCCCAGCAGGTATTGGCTTGTGTTGTATCTCGGTCATCTCTATATGATCGTATTCGTGAGCGCCAGTATGATGATCCACATTTGGCTGTCCTTAGGGACAGAGTTCAGCATGATGACGCTAGAGATGTCACCATTGATAGTGACGGCGTATTGAGGATGCAGGGCCGGATATGTGTGCCCAATGTTGATGGCCTTCGTGAGTTGATTCTGGAGGAGGCCCATAGCTCGCGGTATTCTATCCATCCAGGAGCCGCGAAGATGTATCAAGATTTGAAACAGAATTATTGGTGGAGAAAGATGAAGATGGACATTGTTAGACATGTAGCACGGTACCTCAACTGTCAGCAGGTTAAGTACGAGCATCAGAGGCCCGGCGGTGTATTTCAGCGCATTGTTATTCCTGAGTGGAAATGGGAGAGAATCACTATGGACTTTGTTACTGGACTCCCTCGGACGGCGAGGAAGTTTGATTCCGTATGGGTGATTGTGGATAGACTGACCAAGTCAGCTCACTTCATTCCAGTTAGTACTACCTACTCATCGGAGCGGTTGGCAGCGATCTTTATTCGAGAGATTGTTCGGTTGCATGGAGTCCCGGTGTCTATCATATCCGATAGGGGTACTCAGTTCACTTCTCAGTTTTGGAGAGCATTTCAGCGAGAGATGGGTACGCGGGTTGAGTTGAGTACGGCATTTCACCCAAAGACAGACGGACAGTCTGAGCGCACTATTCAGATCTTGGAGGATATGTTGCGAGCTTGTGTGATTGATTTTGGTGGTTCGTGGGATGAGTTCCTACCACTTGCCGAGTTTGCCTACAACAACAGTTATCAGTCGAGTATTCAGATGGCCCCGTATGAGGCATTGTATGGCAGGGCGGTGTAGATCCCCCGTGGGATGGTTTGAGCCTGGTGAGGTTAGATTGATAGGGACTGAGTTAGTCCAGGATGCTCTGGATAGAGCAAAGTTGATCCAGGAGAGGCTTCGTACGGCACAGTCTCGTCAGAAGAGTTATGCGGACCGTAGAGTTCGGGAGTTGTCTTTCATGGTTGGTGACAGAGTATTGTTGAAGATTTCACCTATGAAGGGTGTCATGAGATTTGGGAAGAAAGGAAAGTTGAGTCCCAGGTACATTGGTCCTTTTGAGTTACTTAGGAGAGTTGGAGAGGTGGCATATGAGTTGGCCTTGCCGCCCAGCTTATCCAGCGTTCACCCAGTATTCCATGTGTCTATGCTCCGGAAGTACATTGGAGATCCGTCTCATGTATTAGATTTCAGCACCATTCAGCTTGATGGTGATTTATCCTATGATGTGGAGCCTATTGCTATTTTGGGTCGTCAGGTGAGAAAATTGAGGTCTAAGGAGATTGCATCAGTTAAGGTTCAGGTGGAGAGGTCGACCCGTGGAGGAGGCCACTTGGGAGGTCGAGCGGGAGATGCGGAGCAGATATCCTCACTTGTTTGAGACTTCAGGTATGTTTCTTGACCCGCTCGAGGACGAGCGTTTGCTTAAGAGGGGGAGAATGTGACGACCGGGCCCGTCGTCACGGGAATTACCACCCCGTTATGTTGAAATTGTATGTTTTATGCTTTTATATCAGTGTTAAGATCTATCGGGTGAGTTAGGAGTGAATTGGATTGAAAATGAGGCATATAGCCTTTGTGAAGGAAACTTGAATAAGGACAGTCAACCCGGAGTTGACTATTTGGTTAGAGGGCTCGGAATCGGATTCTGATGATTCGGTTAGTTCTGGAAGGTGATTTGTGACTTAGGGGAGCGATCGGAATTGAATTTGGAGGCCCGGTGTAGAAATAGGCTTGAATTGGCTAAGGTTGAATTTTGGCGAAATCCGAACGGTAGGTGAGATTTTGATCCGGGGTCGGAATGTAATTCCGACAGTTGCAGTAGCTCCGTTAGGTGATTTTGGATGTGCCTGCAAAATTTCAGGTCATTCGGACGTCGTTTAGTCGGGTTTTTGATTGAATGCGTAATTCGGAAAGTTTTAAGGAATTTAGGCTTGAATCCGGGTGTAATTGGTGATTTTGATGTTTAGGATGGTGTTTTTATGATTGGAACAAGTTCGTATCGTGTTTTGGAGCATGTTGGTGGTTTTCGTTGGGGTCCCGGGGGCCTCGGGTTGATTTCGGGGGTCCAAACGGACCATTTCTTCTATGTTGGAACTGCTGTTGGCTGCTGGTTTTGTTGCAGACGGATGCTCTATGCGATCGCGTAGAGTAGATGCGATCGCATAGAAGGATGGAGGTGAGCCCCAGAGTTGTTCTATGCGATCGCGTAGAAGGAGATGCGATTGCATAGGTATGGAAACTGGCTCTCTGCGATCGCAGGGTCACTTGTGCGATCGCATAGAAGAGATTGGAGGGGTGAGAAAAATGTGCTATGCGATCGCATAGCAAAGGGTGCGATCGCATAGGTTTGTCAGACTGTGCATTGCGATCGCATAGCCAGTGTTGCGATCGCAGAGAAGAAAAGATGAGGCCTGGAAGGTTGTGCTATGCGATCGCGGGAGTGCATTGCGATCGCATAGAAGGGGAAATTGGCAGGAAGATTTAACTCTATGCGATCGCATAGGGTCATTGCGATCGCATAGAAGGAATGGTCTGGCAGTGAAATTAAAACCAGAACAGAACCAGTCGCGGGTTCATATACCCAAGACGCCATTTTTGAGTTCTAGAGAGAGAAACTCACGGGAATTGCTGGTAATTCATCGGGGATTCGTTGGAGGTAAGTTTTGTGGCTTAATTACATCATTTTAACATGAAATCATGGGTTAAATTTCTGCAAATGGAAGATTAAAGGTGGGTTTGAGCCCTAGGCCTAAATTAAAGAAAAACACCGATTTGAGTGGGCAAATGGAGTCCGATTTTGGTAAATTTTATATGCCTAGACTCGTATCGAGATGAGGGTTCCGAATATGTGACTTTTGTAATTTTTCGACAAGCGTACCGAAAGTCGGGTTTTGACAACTTTGGGAATTTTGATGTAAATTGAGTTGTATTGATTGGGTGTCGTCCCATTGGCCTAATTTGTTGTATTTCTACTGTATTTGATCAGATTCTACGCGTGCGGAGCTTGATTCTCTTGGCAAGGGCATTGCGGAATAGTCGTCGCGCTATATTGAGGTGAGTAATAGATGTGGGTGATGACCAGCGGGTTCGAAACCCCGGTATACCACTTTGTGACGCCGTATAGCGGCGAGACACGTACACTCTTGAGAGTGCGGGGTCGATCATGAACTGGAGACTATATATTAGTCCGACCTGTTGATACCGTATTATTGGCTATTCTCGAGCCGTCGAACCTCCTTCTCGGATGGTTGCATATATATATATATATTGTGATAATGGCCACTCTTGAGCCGTTGAACCCCCTTCTTGGGCGGTTGAGTATACATATGGGCCGTGAGCCGGTTATTGGATCCCGCGAGGATCGTCATTATTGTCTTATCATATAGACATGCTAGTTTACTACTAGTCCGCAGCTATTTTTGTTATCATGCCAATTCCAATCTCTGGAACTTGATATTACTGTTTTCCAACTGAAAAAGGATAAAAGAGTTTTCAAAAACTATTTTTGAGCCTGCGAGGTTGTATCTGCATATTAGCTGACTAGTAGTGGATCGGGCTGCACGCCGCAGCAAGATATATGTTGGATCGGACTGCACGCCGCAGGAATATCTCTTTGAGATGTGCTTGGGCTGTAGGAGCCCCTCCGGAGTCTGAACCCCCACAGTGAGCACGGGTACCCAAAATTGGAGTCGGGCTACCCGCCGTAGCGGTCATATCATGCATTGCATTGCATTTAGCTACATCTGCTAGCTGTTATGCTATTTATTGGTATTTGTTGGCACAGGTACAGTGAAGATTGATTCTATGACAGGGTAGCTGATTATAGCTTTACATAGTGCTTTATTGCGGATTTCTTATCTGCGCTGTCTTACCCTTGTTTATTACCACTGAGTCTGGCAGTACTCATTTTACTCCCTGCACCTTGTGTGCAGATCCAGGTACCTCTCAGCAGTGATCCAGTAGCTGTGCGAGGCGACGTTTGTGGATATTCGAGGTAGCTGCAGAGTCCGCAGGACCCGATATTCCTTCTTACCGTCTTGATTTTGTATTGACTTTTCTTTCCGCACTTGGTATCTTGTAAACCTTTATACACTCATGTTCAGTAGAGGCTCATGACTCTTGACCCTTGGTCTATGGGAGTTGATGTATTATGGGACTTGGTTCCCCGTTTTCGTTACATATATCGCTGTTATTTCTTGAATTAATTTGCTTAAATGGGTTAAAGAGAGCTTCTAGCTCCGTGGTTGATGTTGATTGGTCAGGCTGGCTTAGCAATGTGCTGGGCGCCATCACGACCGAATTTGGGGTCGTGACATTACTGTTGCTGCATGTTGTTACCACTGCTTCACTAAACTCCTTATTACACCGTGCTAAAAAGGAAAACAAGAAGCTAAGCTAGTCTATAGACCATAAGATCTCATCTGTCTTCATGTCACCTTGCGTTCTTGTCATCTTGTGATTCTTTCAATGCTTCCTCCCGAGAACTCGGAGGCGGCTCCGGCCTTTGCTTCTTTGAACAGCAGCGTTCCTCATTTTGCTCAATCTGCTGTGGATATAGCTTTCTCCGTCGAGTCTGCTATGTTGAGGGGGTAGACAAAGTTTGAAAATTGTTCCTCTCCGGATGTGTTTCATATTTCTTCTGTAACATGAAGAGTTTTTCCGGCCACTGTTGCCTTCTTTCTCCCTTCTGAATTTGAATTTGTGCTGCGGATCTTTCGATGTGTCCCTCTGCATTCATGGTGGGTCACTGGTTTCAATACCTGCGATGTAAAAACTGAGAAATATTCCTCTTGTTATACAGGTGGGCGCCTGATTCTAAGATATGAAAATGTATTCCCTCGTTGTACAGGTGGGCGCCTATTTGCTAAGGCATGAAATGTATTTCCTATTTATACATGTGGGCGCCTAATTCTAAAACATGAAAATTATTCCCTTGTTATACAGGTGGGCGCCTATTTCTAAGACATGAAAATTATTCCCTTGTTATACAGGTGGGCGCCTATTTCTAAGGCATGAAAAGTATTCCCTCATTATACAGGTGGGCGCCTAATTCTAAAAGATGAAAAGTATTCCCTCGTTATACAAGTGGGCCACTAATTCTAAGACATGAAAATTATTCCCTTGTTATACAGGTGGGCGCCTATTTCTAAGACATGAAAAGTATTCCCTCGTTATACAGGTGGGCGCCTAATTCTAAGACATGAAAAGTATTCCCTTGTTATATAGGTGGGTGCCTATTTGCTAAGATATGACAAATATTCCCTCATTATACAGGTGGGTGCCTAATTCTAAGACATGAAAATTATTCCCTTGTTATACAGGTGGGTGCCTATTTGTAAGACAAGAAAATGTATTCCCTCGTTATACAGGTGAGCGCCTATTGCTAAGACATGAAATGTATTCCCTCGTTATACAGGTGGGTGCCTAATGCTAAGACATGAAATGTATTCCCTCGTTATACAGGTTGGCGCCTAATGCTAAAACATAAAAATGTATTCCCTCGTTATACAGGTGGGCGCCTAATGCTAAGACATGAAAATGTGTTCCCTCATTATGCAGGTGGGCGCCTAATGCTAAGACATGAAAATGTATTCCCTCGTTATACAGGTGGGAGCCTAATGCTAAGACATAAAATGTATTCCCTCGTTATACAGGTGGGCGCCTATTTTCTAAGACATGAAAAGTATTCCCTTATTATACAGGTGGGCGCCTATTTTCTAATACATGAAATGTATTCCCTTATTATACAGGTGGGCGCCTATTGCTAAGACATGAAATGTATTCCCTTATTATACAGGTGGGCGCCTATTGCTAAGACATGAAATGTATTCCCTCGTTATACAGGTGGGCACCTATTTTCTAAGACATGAAGAGTATTCCCTTGTTATACAGTGGGCACCTATTTTCTAAGACATGAAAAGTATTCCCTTGTTATACAAGTGGGCGCCTATTTTCTAAGACATGAAATGTATTCCCTCATTATACAGGTGGGCGCCTATTTGTTAAGACATGAAAAGTATTCCCTCGTTATACAGGTGGGCGCCTAATTCTAAGACATGAAAATGTATTCCCTCGTTATACAGGTGGGCGCCTATTTGCTAAGATATGAAATGTATTCCCTTGTTATATAGGTGGGCACCTATTCGTTAAGACATGAAATGTATTTGCTTGTTTCCTCGTTCAACCGAGAAATGTTTTTGACAATGACAGAAAATTTTCTTCCCCAGTTCGTGTGACTTTCATTGTGGTGTATCTCCCTGCCATTTTCAACATTTATTTTCCTGTAAAACCAAAGAAATCTTGACACTCCTGCCGGGACTGTTTATTTTTCTTTTCTTCCATCTCTCTTGCTATGTGCCTCCCAACTGGTCGAGGATAATTTCACTTGCTGGGGATGGTTTCTCTGGATGGACTTTCCATTCATCCGTTTCCACCTCTCTTTCTTCAAAACACTCTGGGGGAGTCTTTTCAACTCCAAACCACTCTCTTCACGAGTTACTTTTTCCTTCAATGCCGCGGGGGCTAAGATGTTATAGATGCAGATACTGGGATCATTTGGTATGGATGGATTTCCTTTCTCCTTCCTTTTCCTGTGCGGTCTTGACCATCTCAAAACTTGGTCAGTAATCCATTGGAGTCCTGTTGAGGGTCTTCTTGGAACTTGTGAGTTCTTCAACCATTGCTTGTCAACTTTTCTCCATATTCCCTATTGTAATGTCTCGGTGACTGGTAGTAGACTTTAAAAACCTTTCTTTTAAATACAAAGAGAACGGATTTCTAGAAAATTCTTTTATGAAAAGAAAAAGAGAAAATATTTCTGAACAAAATGGTGAGAAAAGAAAAGAAAAGAACTTATCTAGATGGTATGACTGTTCCCAATGATCACGTCATGCATTCCGGATTAAACGACCCAGTCTATTTGTATCAATCAAACTTTCTGATGGCCTCACTTGCCCGGGGTAAACAGATGTGCAATTCCTTGCCCATGTGGATCACTTCCGCCGAAACGCGTCCTGTCGACTCTTAGCGCCCTTCGAGGGGTTTTCACTAATGAGACTCTCTCATTTCTCTCAGCTCCCGTCGCCTTAAGGTGCCCGTGAAGGTTTTCACCCTAAGACTCTCTCATTTTGATTCATCTCAGCTTACATCGCCTTACAATGCCTTTTAAAGGTTTTCACCGATAAGACTCTCTCATTTTATTTTTTTTTCAGTTGGGGATTGGGGTGTTGCCGATAAGATTCTCTCTGTTGGGAAGTCTCTCAGCTCATGGTTCTTTTTAGTCGAGAATTAGTGTATTACCTTGAGCTCTCTTCTTGCTGTCCTGACACTTATTAAACAATGATCGGGAGGTCTTTTGGACATAAGACCGGTTTTGCATGGGTGAGAAAAAATCTTCAAGAAATCTTAAATAACTTGATGAGTAAAGGAATACAACTCTTGGAACCAAAACTTTCTAAAAGGAAACATAACTTTTGCCCCAGTTTTCTTGTTTGGGGATTTTTGAATTGCGTGACCTTTGTCATGTCGTGACCGAGCCGTGTGGCGCCTACGTATCCTTCTTGAGGAATTAGGTCAAACTTAGTTCACTCGATTCCTTTGGAGTTCTTGTGACTTTCTTTTATTTATTTATTTTTTCTTTTTCTTTTCTCTTTCCGTTATTTATTCCAAGAGAGGGATATGAAAGAATAAATAAGGCTCAAAGGGGGAAACAAGGGTTAAAAGTGTTTGGATAGAAGAAAGAATTGCCTCCGTCATGTCATTATCCGATAAACACCAAGTACAAACAAACAAAATGAACCAAAATCATAAAGAAATTACACGTAATATCTTTTGACCGCATCAGAATTGATAGCCATGTCGGTGCATCTTCCCTCAATATCGATCAGACATAGAGCTCCATTGGATAGTACTCTGGTCACAATAAGCGGCCCTTGCCAATTCGGGGTGAACTTTCCCTTTGCCTCTATCACGCCCCAATTCGAGGGACATGACTGGCGCCTGACCAGGTAGCCCCAGTCAAGCGGACCTGGGTGCCTTTCTATCCCATGTGTTACCCCTGTGTTGTTTATTACTCATAAGCCAAAGATCTTACCAATTATAACTGAATTCACATTGTACAACATAACCATACGATTGATTTACTAACAAGTTTATAATTTATATTTACAACGCCCGACATATATATTCATAGGCCATAACCCCACAGTTTACCTGTCTACGGAACCTCTAGGATACAAAGGATGATACAATACGTGCCGGTAACAAGGCTCCGGCTATACCTTACACAAATCAAAATAAAGTCTAAACAAGAGTGGAATGAGCCACGTAGGGCCCCGAAAGGAAAGGGGCTCACCAAAACGGGCAGTGGAAGATGAAGGATGCTACTGCCGATGAGCTGAAGTACCTACTACTAATTCACCTACAATTATAATACGAATGTAGCGTCCCCGGAAAAAGGGACGTCAGTACACTGGAATTGTACTGGTATGTATGGGCAAACTTTGCCCCAAGTAAACTCAAGCCATTAACAAGAAATCACGATGATAATACAACCAATGAATTACATCAACAATCAATTAAGCCAGCCAACCACGTTTTCCACATTTCTTCTCATTTCAGATAATTCTCAACACAAAGCATGTTTAAGATCAACAAGTAGAACAACCACAAATCAATCACGTAAAACACAAGTAGTCAAACAAAGGGGCAATCAGTGCCCCACAGGTTGCAAACTCTCCTGTTGTCTCCTTTTACAATTTCACATCAATGATTTTATATCAAATTTCAATAGCGATTTCGATCGCTTTCCATCCTTATTACCTCGTCCACCCTTATTACCTCGTCCACCCTTATCACCCCAACCAACACCTTATTATCTCATGTTGCGGTGCGCAACCCGATCCCACCGTAAAGTTTCAATCACAACAATTACAAACAGCAAATAAGGCACTACACACGATTACAACAAATTCAAATAAGCAACTTACAATTTGATTAATATTCTCAAATACTTTTCAAACTGATATCACAACCAAGTTACCATGTTTCCATATTCGAGAGTACTCACACAAGTATGTTCAACAATTCACCACAATTCAAATGTTTCATCTCTTTCCACAAGAAACCATATATGCCACCACAACAATTGTTCTCAGTTCTTTACCAATTCCAATTCCCTTGTTATCTTTCAATTCATATTTCATACCACACCACATGTAGTTCAACATCAATTAGATACCCAACAACTAAATCAACAAATTACACACAATCTCTCAAATTAACACATGCCAAACGAATTGCACACATAAGGGCGATTTCACAAGAATCAAAGTTAGCCATACATACCTCGATTGAGCTTTCCTTAATTTACTACAACACTCCAAAAACTCTAGCAATTCCAATCTACTATGAGACATAACAAAATTAAACATATATTAGAAAGATTTTCATGAAACTAGCTCATTTGAGCATTTTATCAAATACTAGTTGCGCATTTTGATTTCAAATCCCCTTTTCAAGAATTTCTTCATTCCGTAACCCTATCTTTACTTATTTATGTTCGTCAATCTTCCCACAACACTATTTGCACAAGCATGCATACATAACACTACCATACCAAGAATCATACCTCAATAACACATCTCACAACCTCTACAATACTAACATAACCTAGGTTAGGAACCCATGGCTCCCAATGACCCTCCCATGAGTTCTAATGTATGTATCTTACATAAATAATCACCTTAGAGTAGTTGGAGATGATAGACATACCTCTTGTAGTAAGAATTTTAAGAATCCCCACTTGAGGTGTTCTTGAAGAATTCAAGAATAAGAAGGAAAATCTAAGGAATTTGAAGATTAATCCTTGTTAGTAAAAGTGTTTTGAGGGGTAGAAATTACTCAAAGAACTATAAAAACCTTACCTTAGATCATAGGGATGAAGTCTGGGATGAAACCCTCTTGAGAGAGCAAGTCATAATCCCAAAAATGAGTTGGTAACACTCTAGGCTGGTCTTTGGGGTATTAAAACTATCCGGGTGCGCGAAATGTTGCCCAGATGTGCGAAGTGTGCAAGCTTCGCACATTACTTCATGCATTTTCCTGAGCATTCTGCCTCAGATGCGCGAAGTGTGCGCAAAGTTCATTTCGCGCAGGATTTCGCGCATCTGACACCTAACGAGTAAAATGATGATAACTTTCTGTATACACCTGCAAATGACAAACGGTTTGTTGAGTTGGCAACTAGACTAAAAGGGCTTTAATTTGATAGGTTGATCCTCACACAACTCATTATATAACTGGAGATATGATCGTTCAAAGTGGAGCCTTATGTGAATCCATTTGGAATTTTGGCCTATTTCGAAAATTTTCCCATTTGGCGTATACTTATGCTTCCATTTAGACCTCACATAACTTACCATAAGACTTATACTCATATTTACTAAGTCTAATTGATGTCCACCATATTAATAGTATATAAAAATATTATAATAAGCCTGTGTGACACTACAAAATCCTAAATTACTTAGCGAAATTTTCTGGGGTCTTACATTCTCCCCCCCCCCCTTAGGATCATTCGTCCTCGAATGAGGAGTATTGTCTTTCCCAAACACTTTAACATCACACATCTCTTTTCTAACCTACTTCCGGTCTAAAAATTTTTACTAACTCATAAATTTTTCAAAAATTTCGGCAGAGTTTCCTTTGTAACTAGGTCTATCCACCTGCTAGAGAATCACCAAAATCGTCTTAACCACACATCCACTAATGTACATAGCACCACAATGTATATATCCACAATCCTAATCCCAGTATTACAAGCACTACATTAACATATGGATACCAGAACATGGACTGCACAGTTTTACATCAAAATACCTATATGGTACATTCCAAGTCAAAACTAACTGGTATTCAATCAAACGAAAGTACTTTCCTTCCACGATACATTTATCCTTCCATACGACATTATCGACTTACAAGCATTGTCATAACACCTTCTCAAAAATAATATCAACTCCCAAACATACATAATAAGGATGACAGATAAACATCTTCCATGAGATAACTATCCATTGACTTTACCTTTTGATAACTTCCACTGTACAATTTACACTCCACTGGATATTGCAATTCATGATAACCATAAAATCCCACAATTCCATAACTTGGCATCATACCATCAAGGATGTCACTTCATAGTAAACAAACAATCATATGTTCATAATAGTCCTTACCAGCCATTAATATAATCACAAAGGTGTTCATCAACAAGAATATAATTTCATTTCAATCAACAGTCCATATGAAGTCAAGCCATCATGAGTCTTGCTAGTAGTGCATCATGATCATATAGTTCAACCAAGTCAATTTGTACCCACATTTTTTTTATCACTATTTTCTTGGACATAAGCATATGGAAATACAAAATACATGAGGAACAGTTACGAGGAATATCATACACCTATTGCAACCTAATGTGTAATACAATCATGTTACCTTTATTATCAACCTACATAACATTTTCAGGGGTACACTCACACTAAACCCTTGATGACCCTTAATAGTTACCCTAAGATGTGATACCATAAACTGACCTTAACTTTATCTATCCAATATATATCTGATCACACTATGAAGCTTTATCTTTGACTTGTCTGAACTTACAATACCCAATAATCTAATACAACGAAGAACAACAGAGTTCAAGATCAGGCTGGAGTTCTTCAGGAATCCATTAATGCACTGGGTAGAATACTTCATGAGGTCGTATACTAAGAGACACAAAATGTTACTACTAACAATACTGACATGGTTAATCATTGTGACTACCTCAATTAATACACAAATGAGGCATAGGAGTAAGTAGTACATGGGAAATAGGAATCATTAAGGAGGAATACTCAAGTACGTGAACCACTCATTTTCTAAAGTGTAGGGAAAATTCGTCGACCCCGAATAGGAATACTCTGGCACTTTGAATGTGATATGGGATTCAAAATAACATGAAGTTGAATTACACTCTAACATTACTTGACGCACAAAATCTATGCCACAAGCCTATAAGGATGAAAAGAATTGAACGCTTACGAGATTACCATACTCTAGACAGCTTAACACTTCTTGGTAATTGATCATATATGAGGGAACTAAAAATTACGACCACTTGTCATTCAAATCAACATGTTCATGATATGTACAAAATTCCGAAGTCATATGATCTCAACCTTTCGCGACTGAAACTCAATAACTAGGAAATCTTGATATTGGGACAAACTCATGAATTGGTTAGATGCTTTTAATAGTTAACACGACGCTCCGTGGAGAAGGCAAATAACACTCATATCAAGCCAACAAGGTAAGATACCAAGGGTAGTAAAACACTCCGCACATGACAACGACATAGTCCATGATTCTAGAAGTTGAGGGTGTAAAGAAAACCAAACTCAATGAGACAGTGCACAATAATCACTGAAGGTTTGCAAATGTTCATGATGAGATCTCCATAGGTTTTGACTTGAAAAAAGGAAGTGTTATAGTGATACATAGAAGGGCATGTTATTTTATGGTTGTCGTACAAGTGTAGGGAACTAGCACAACGACTTCACTAAATAAGAAATACAATTAACACATTGTGGAGACATAAAGAGAGAATAATCATTCGTTATGAGTTGGACATGCCTATGCTATACTATCTTCCAAACTGCAATACAATTCTACATCATGGACAACCTCAATACTAGAAAGAAAGTGAGCTACTTACTACAGGATATCTCAAGTGGAAACAAAAATTATGGAGACACAAGATCTTCCTATGATGGGATGTGAGGATCTCAATTTTCGGAAAAACTTTATGCACACAGTGACCATTTCAATTGACATGTACTTGTAGGATAAGTGTAGATGCATGCTTTCACGTTTCTTGATAGTAAGAAGGTTTTCATGATGTTACTTGCAAGAGAGTGGATTGGTTGTTCAAGCCATATAAGCCATATACACAACTGAGAAAAAAAGTGACTTGAAAAGGATCACAAATCTTGGATACTTTGCATGGAACTTGGCACCACATGTACAAACTCTATGATGGTGCATGTATAGGCATAAGTGAGCAGATGTTGTCCATTTAAATAAAACGTTTCTGTAAATATTTCACTGGGAATAGTACCTTGATGAAAATTTAGGAAAACAAGTGGGAAGTATAAATAGTGTTATAACTCAATTCAGGAACATACTTATAGAGCTCAATTCCATAGGAGGTTGTAAATACTAGAACTGTGATATGGAGACTTTGTAGATAATACCTCTCATTCAAAGAGTATGCATGTGCATGAATTGTTTTGTAATTTAGATTCTTTTTAAGAACACATCTATGCAAGGACAAGGAAATCATAAGGGTTTAACAAAAAGTTTAAACAATCACCACATTACCAAATAAAATGGATCACATAGCTTTTTTTTTTACATAATTTCCATACCTCTAGGCCGCATTTCATAGCCCTTCCATAGGGTTCACATATAAAATTATTCACCTATGCGCTTCAGACAATAATAAGGAAATCACAATTACGAACCAAACACTTTAAATGATCACCACATTATCAAATAAAAAAATCATGCCATTTTCTCGTATATTTGTCCATCGACACTTTGGGCCACAATTATCACATCATACTTGGCACTAGGCCACATTTCATAACACAGTTTCTTCTTCCTCGCATTTCACAACATTTCCGCATATTTTATTTCACATCAACCTCATAATCTATTTCATATTCCCTCATGTCACAAGTATCACCAGGTACAATTTCTTTTCGAGTTCTCGACACAGTGTCTACACTCTATTTCTCAAAAACATTTGACTTATTTCAACATCTCCATGCACAGAGGACTTTACACAGTTTTATTTAATATATGCTCCTTCAATTTCAACTTAAGGCCTTCACATTTCAATACATGATTCATACCCCTTGCACCCATTTTAAGTTGTCAATAATAGCACATTGATCATATTAGAATGCATCTTTCACAAATATCGGGTTACAACACGAATTCATGTAAAGTATCAATCATAGCTAGAGTCCAACATTTAGTCTTACCACATTTACACAGTCACTTACTTCATTTCCAAACATATTTATACATTACCAACAACTAGACTCAATCAATCAAATACCTTTGGTACACGTAAGAACATTTTGGAAGAATCAACCATAACAAGTTTTCACACAAAATTTGTCATCAAAATATCAATTCAAACTTGACTAGAAGTCTAGGCATTTTAGCACATAGTTCACATTCTTTACATATCCTCATCTACCAAGAATAATATATTAAACAAATGGAGAAGTACCTCCCACATATATTTTCACAACAATAATTCGCTTAACATAACAACACGGGTACTGCATCAATTATATTTTGAACCTACAACATTTATGTGGGCACCATTGAAGCTTAATTTCTAAGAGACGAGGTTTTAGCCGTATATACTGATGATATACTACATGATCTGGTGGGGCAGTGACATTAGTTGGAACAAGGGTACTCTCCTTAATAACAAATTCTACCAATCACTCCATGGCTCAACACATTCTTCTAACAAGTCCTTGGGTGATCCACTTGGACTCAATGGTGGGATAAATCCCATCTTACATGCTTCAAATTCACAGATTATGGTATCAAAAATACCAATCTTGAGAGTAATACTTATAGAGGAAATTAGCTCCCTATCTTCAGCCATATCGCACGATCTGGAATATCAAAGAAATTGGTAAATTCTTAAATGTCCGTGCAGCCCCCAACTTATATGATGTGGTCGACAACACACCGATAAGAAGGGAACTACTAGACACAGCTCCGAGACATCCTAGGATACTTTAAAACCTTAGGCTCTGATACCAAGTTTGTCACGCCCCAATTCGAGGGACATGACCGGCGCCTGACCAGGTAGCCCCAGTCAAGCGGACCTGGGTGCCTTTCTATCCCATGCGTTACCCCTGTGTTGTTTATTACTCATAAGCCAAAGATCTTACCAATTATAACTGAATTCACATTGTACAACATAACCATACGATTGATTTACTAACAAGTTTACAATTTATATTTACAACGCCCGACATATATATTCATAGGCCATAACCCCACAGTTTACATGTCTACGGAACCTCTAGGATACAAAGGACGATACAATACTTTCCGGTAACAAGGCTCCGGCTATACCTTACACAAATCAAAATAAAGTCTAAACAAGAGTGGCATGAGCCACGTAGGGCCCCGAAAGGAAAGAGGCTCACCAAAACGGGCAGGGAAGATGAAGGATGCTACTGCCGATGAGCTGAAGTAGCTGCTACTGATTCACCTACAATCATAATATGAATGTAGTGTCCCCGGCAAAAGGGACGTCAGTACACTGGAATTGTAGGTATGTATGGGCAAACTTTGTCCCAAGTAAACTTAAGCCATTAACAAGAAATCACGATGATAATACAACCAATGAATTACATCAAGAATCAATTAAGCCAGCCAACCACGTTTTCCACATTTCTCCTCATTTCAGATAATTCTCAACACAAAGCATGTTTAAGATCAACAAGTAGAACAACCACAAATCAATCATGTAAAACACATGTAGTCAAACAAAGGGGCAATCAGTGCCCCACAGGTTGCAAACTCTCCTGCTGTCTCCTTTCACAATTTCACATCACTGATTTTATATCAAATTTCAATAGCGATTTCGATCGCTTTCCATCCTTATTACCTCGTCCACCCTTATTACCTCGGCCACCCTTATCACCCCAACCCACACCTTATTACCTCATGTTGCGGCGCGCAACCCGATCCTACCGTACAGTTTCAATCACAACAATTACAAACAGCAAATAAGGCACTACACACGATTACAACAAATTCAAATAAGCAACTTACAATTCAATTAATATTCTCAAATAATTTTCAAACTGATATCACAACCAAGTTACCATGTTTCCATATTCGAGAGTACTCACACAAGTATGTTCAACAATTCACCACAATTCAAGTGTTTCATCTCTTTCCACAAGAAACCATATATGCCACCACAACAATTGTTCTGAGTTCTTTACCAATTCCAATTCCCTTGTTATCTTTCAATTCATATTTCATACCACACCACATGTAGTTCAACATCAGTTAGATACCCAAAAACGATCAACAAATTACACACAATCTCTCAAATTAACACATGCCAAACGAATTGCACACATAAAGGCGATTTCACAAGAATCAAGGTTAGCCATACATACCTCGATTGAGCTTTCCTTAAGTTACTACAACACTCCAAAAACTCTAGCAATTCCAATCTACTATGAGACATAACAAAATTAAACATATATTGGAAAGATATTCATGAAACTAGCTCATTTGAGCATTTTATCAGATACTAGTTGCGCATCTTGATTTCAAATCTCCTTTTCAAGAATTTCTTCATTCCCTAACCCTATCTTTACTTATTTATGTTCATCAATCTTCCCACAACTCTATTTGCACAAGCATGCATACATAACACTACCATACCAAGAATCATACCTCAATAACACATCTCACAACCTCTACAATACTAACATAACCTAGGTTAGGAACCCATGGCTCCCAATGACCCTCCCATGAGTTCTAATGTATGTATCTTACATAAATAATCACCATAGAGTAGTTGGGGATGATAGACATACCTCTTGTAGTAAGAATTTTAAGAATCCCCACTTGAGGTGTTCTGGAAGAATTCAAGAATTAGAAGGAAAATCAAAGGAATTTGAAGAATAATCCTTGTTAGTAAAAGTGTTTTGAGGGGTAGAAATTACTCAAAGAACTATAAAAACCTTACCTTAGATCATAGGGATGAAGTTTGGGATGAAACCCTCTTGAGAGAGCAAGTCATAACCCCAAAAATGAGTTAGAAACACTCTATGCCGGTCTTTGGGGTATTAAAACTATCCGGGTGGGCGAAATGTTGCCCAGATGCGCGAAGTGTGCAAGCTTCACGCATTACTTCACGCATTTTCCTGAGCATTCTGCCTCAGATGCGCGAAGTGTGCGCGAAGTTCATTTCGCGCAGGATTTCGCGTATCTGACACCTGACGCGTAAAATGATCATAACTTTCTGTATACACCTCCAAATGATGAACGGTTTATTGCGTTGGAAATTAGACTCAAAGGGCTTTAATTGGATAGGTTGATCCTCACACAACTCCTTATATAACTGGAGATATGATCGTTCAATGGAGCCTTGTGTGAATCCATTTGGAATTTTGGCGTATTTCGAAAGTATTCCCATTTGGCGTACACCTAGGCTTCCATTTAGACCTCACATAACTTACCATAAGACTTATACTCATATTTACTAATTCTAATTGATTTCCACCATATTAATAGTATATAAAAATATTATAATAAGCATGTGTGACACTACGAAATCCTAAATTACTTAGCGAAATTTTCCGGGGCCTTACAGACTCGGCCTGATGTGGGAGGATCCTTTTCAGTACTTGTTGCCCTACTTCAAATTTTCTGGGGCTGTAAGGCCCCGTAAAAAAAATTTTGTGCATAAAACCTAGTAGCTGTGGTGTCATGGTCCGAATAATGTGTTAGGAATGCGTAGAACTCGCCGCGGTTCGGACCCTTGGTAGTGATTTAAGTTTCAAAAATGTAGAGAATTAATTTTTCCGAAAAGTGTCCAATATGCGGTCAAGAATGCGATCGCAAACATGACATGCGGACCGCATTCTTACCGCAAAACGTTCCAGAGAGTTTCCCAAAAATCGTGTCAAAAGTGCGGTCGATATGCGATCGCATGTCAAATCTGCGGTGCACTTTGCGACCGCAGATCAAGCATACGGACCGCATTCTGGCCGCATTCCTTAACAGAACCTGTGTAAAATTTGGGGCAATTCTGCGGTCACTATGCGGACCACATGTTGATTCTGCGGTCGCATAGTGCACCGCATAATTGACCCCGGCCCAGATTTTTGTAACATTTTGACCCGATCTCTTCTTTAATATAACACACTTCTTCTTCATTTTATCATATCATCTTACCAAAATTAGAGAGAGAAGAGAGGGTTTTTAGAGAGAGAAATCTTTCATCTTCAAAGATTGTTCCAACCATCTTAATTCCAAGGGATCTTAGGGCAAGGATTCAACATCCCCAATCTTTTCAAGGTAAAAACCCTAATTATTTTCTTTGATTTTTAGTTTTAATTGGGTAAAGAGAGGTTTGCATATAATAGCTTTTAAAAATAGAATTTTTACACTCATGCATGATTATTGAACTTGATTTTTAGTAAAAAGAAGTGAGTAGAAGTAAGAGTCTTCAAGAACAAGGTTGGCAAGAGTAAGATAGCGTGGGTAAGCATAAAGTAGGAAGTTAACGGAAGAAAACTCATCACCAGGTATGTATGGCTAATTTTGATTCTTGTAAAATCGCCCAAATGTGTGCGAATTGTTTTGGCATGTGTCAAATTGAGAAATTTTACGTAATTCTTTGATTTCCTTGTTGAGCATTTGATTGATGTTGAACTACGTGTGGTGTGGTATGAAATATGAATTGAAAGATAAAAAGGTAATCGAGATTGGTAAAGAATTGGGAACAACCATTGTGATGGCATATTTGGCTTATTGTGGAAGGGATTTGAAACACCTTAATTGTGGTAAATTGTTGAACATGATTATGTGGGCATTTCCGATTTTGGAATACTTGTAACTTGGTTTTGATATTGGCTTGAGAAGAAATTGAGAACATGAACCAATGTGTAAGTTGCTTATCTGAACTTGTTGAAATTGTGTGTAGTACCTTATCTGCTGTTTGAAATTGTTGTGTTTTCAACTGTAAGGCGGGGTCGTGTTGCGCGCCGCAACATGGGGAAATAAGGTGTGGGTTGGGGTGATAAGGGTGGCCGAGGTAATAAGGGTGGTCGGGGCAATAAGGATGGAAAGCGATCGAAATCGCTATTGAAAAATTGATACAAAAATCAATAATGTGAAATTGTGAAAGGAGACAGCAGGAGAGTTTGCAACCTGTGGGGCACCGATTGCCCCTTTGTTTGACTACTTGTGCTTTACGTGATTGATTGGTTATTGTTAAATTGGTTGATCGTAGAAAGTGCTTGGTGTGAGAATTATTTGAAATGAGGAAAATGTGGAAACATGGTTGGCTGGCTTAATTAATTGTTGATGTAATTTAATGGCTTGAGTTTACTTGGGACAAAGTTTGTCCATACATACAAGTACAATTCAAGTGTACTGACGTCCCTTTTGCCGGGGACGCTACATTCGTGTTATGATTGTAGGTGGATCGAGTAGCAGGCACTTCAGCTCATCGGCAGTAGTATCCTTCTCCTTCCACTGCCCGTTTTGGTGAGCCCCTTTCTTCCTCGGGGCCTTGTGTGGATCATGCCACTCGGTTTAGATTTCATTTTGGTTTTGTAAGGTATAGCCGGAGCCTTGTTACCGGCAAGTATTGTATTTCCCTTTTTCGTATCCTAGAGGCTCCATAGACATGTAAACTGTGGGATTGTGGCCTATGTATATGTATGGGGCGTTGTAAATATAAATTATGAACTTGTTAGTGAATCAATCACATGGTTATATTTATGCATTATGAAATCAGTCATTATTGGTAAAATATTTGGTTAATGAGAAACAATCAACACAGGGTTAACTCGTGGGAATGAAAGGCACCCAGGTCCGCTTGACTGGGGCAACCCGGTCAGGCGCCGGTCATGTCCCTCGATTTGGGGCGTGACAAACTTGGTATCAGAGCCTATGGTTTTTTTTAAAGTGTCCTAGGATGTCTCGGAGCCGTGTCTAGTAGTGCCCTTCTTATAGGTGTGTTGTCGACCACATCATATAAGTAGGGGGCTACACGGGCATTTAGGAATTTACCTACTTCTTTGATAATCTATATCGTGCGGTAAAGTGCAATGTAGAGATATTTGTGTCTAATTCGTACCTTGTTCCCAAATTTTCAGAATATGGCACCTAAGAAGAAGGCTAGACTCGGCCTTAGGGCCAATGCCGACCCAAGTGCAGCTGTTAATCATGTACCCGATGCCGTGGGAGAGAATGACCCACCGGTCCCGAATTTGCATGGCCCATCTGTTCAAAACCCAAGTGTCCCTATTCCAGCCGCGGCAGAGGATGCCACCATTCCTCCTGCCGGTGTTCCTGACTCAGATACAGTTCCCGCTTCGGGCTCTGGTATCTCTAATGAAGATCTTAGGGGAGCCATCCATATGTTAACACAGCTAGTGGCCGCCCAGGCCCAGAGATCCCATGATGCCCCTGCATCCTCCAGCGGACAGGGAGATTCCTTTGGCTCCAGAGTCCATCAATTCTTGCGATTGGCCCCTCCAGAATTTTCAGGCACCGATCCAGAGGCTGACCCACAGGAATTCCTTGATGAGATATACAAGACCCTCAGAGTGATGAAGGCTACAGATATAGAGGGGGTAGAGTTGGCCTCTTACAGGCCGAAGGGAGCGGCACGTTCATGGTTCGAAATGTGGGAGGATTCCCGTGAGGAAGGGAGCCCTCCGGCCAGGATGGGATGAGTTCGTAGATGCATTTATGGACCACTTCTTGCCTGCCGAGGTGATGGCAGCCCGCGCCACGGAGTTCGAGGTCCTCAAGCAGGGCAGTATGAGTGTTTGGGAGTATCACATGGAGTTCGTAAGGTTGTCCAAGTATGCTCCTCATTTAGTGTCGACCATGGATGCCCGGGTTCGACGGTTTGTTCAGGGCCTTAGCCCTTTGGTGGTGAATGAGGCCGCCACAGCAGCTTTGCACTCAGACATGAACTATGGGAGGATTGTGGGGTTTGCTCAGGCCACAGAGGCCAGGAAATTGAAGATTCGTGCAGAAAGAGAAAGTAGCAGCAGGGCCCGGTCAATGGGTCGTTCAGGGAGATCACTTCCAGGGAAGGGGTCATCAGGGCCATCCCAGTCATATGCTCGGTCCTCCGCGAGTGCACCGCCATCCGTGCACAGTCATCAGCAGGGCAGTTACTCGAGACCTGGTTCAGACAGCAGGAGGTCTCGTCAGTCTGGTCATCCTGGGGTGAGATCCCAGCAGCAGGGGAGACCTACATGCCCCAAGTGTGGGAGATTTCATACAGAAACTTGCTACCTTGACCTTCCAGTGTGCTTCGGGTGCGGGGTGAGAGGTCACATTCAGCGGGACTGCCGTGCACCCCGTCAGGGTATAGGTAGGGGATCTGCTCAGTCATCCGGTTCTTCAGCTGCTACATCATCAGCGCGTACTCCAGCAGCAGTAGGGCGTGGTGCAGCTAGGGGTGGAGCTCGGGGTAGGGGTGGACCTAGCCGATTCTATGCATTGAGTGACCGCCAGAATGCCGAGGCTTCTCCAGATGTTGTTACAGGTATCCTGTATGTTCAAACTATTGATTGCTATGCCCTTATTGATCCAGGGTCCTCCTTGTCTTATGTTACTCCATTCATTGCTTCAAGCTTTGGGATAGAACCCGAACAGCTTCATGAGCCGTTCTCTGTGTCGACTCCTATTGGTGATTCTATTACAGCCTCACGAGTCTATAGGAATTGTGTTGTTACGGTGGGTGGTCGTGATACCACAGCCGATCTTATTGAGCTTGGGATGGTAGATTTTGATGTAATTATGGGGATGGATTGGCTCTATTCGTGCTTTGCCAAACTTGACTGTCGAACGAGAGTTATGAGGCTCGAGTTCCCTAACGAGCCAATTATTGAATGGAGAGGAAATGGTGTAGTGCCAAGGGGTAGGTTTATTTCCTACCTTAAGGCTTCGAAGATGATTAAGAAAGGGTGTATCTATCACCTGGTTCGGGTAACGGACACCACCTCAGGAGGTGACTACCCTCGAGTCCGTGCCAATTGTGAATGAATTTCCTGAAGTGTTTCCGGATGAGCTTCCGGGCATTCCGCCGGATAGGGAGATTGATTTTGGGATCGATGTATTGCCAGATACTCAGCCAATATCCATTCCACCATACAGGATGGTGCCGGCAGAGTTAAGGGAGTTAAAGGAGCAGCTGAGGGATTTATTAGAGAAAGGGTTCATACGACCGAGTGTGTCGCCATGGGGTGCTCCGGTTCTCTTTGTCAGAAAGAAGGATGGGTCACTTCGAATGTGTATTGATTATCGGCAGCTTAACAAAGTCACCATTAAGAATAAATATCCATTGCCTCGAGTGGATGATCTGTTTGACCAATTGTAGGGAGCGAGGTTCTTCTCAAAGATTGATTTACGGTCTGGGTACCACCAGTTGAAAATCAGGGAGCAGGATATTCCTAAAACCGCCTTCAGAACTCGTTATGGTCACTTTGAGTTTTTGGTTATGTCTTTTGGGCTAACCAATGCCCAAGCAGCTTTCATGGACCTTATGAATCGGGTTTTCAAGCCATTCCTAGATTCCTTTGTGATTGTATTCATTGACGATATTCTTATCTACTCTCGGAGCAGGGAAGATCATGACGTTCACCTCAGAGCAGCATTGTAGACCCTTCTTCAGCATCAATTGTATGCCAAGTTCTCAAAATGTGAGTTTTGGTTGGAGTCTGTAGCTTTTCTAGGGCATGTTATTTCTAGTGAGGGAATTATGGTGGATCCTCAGAAGATTGCGGCAGTAAAAGATTGGCCTAGACCCACGACCACGACAGAGATTCGCAGCTTTTTGGGTCTGGCAGGGTACTATCGGAGGTTTGTAGAAGGATTCTCAACCCTCGCCTCCCCATTGACTAAATTGACGCAGAAAGCAGTTAAGTTCCAGTGGTCCGAAGCATGTGAGAGAAGTTTCCAAGAACTGAAGTCAAGATTGACCTCGGCACCAGTATTGGCCTTGCCAGAAGGCACAGAGGGATTTGTAGTCTATTGTGATGCCTCCAGAGTCGGTTTGGGATGTGTATTGATGCAGCACGGAAAGGTTATAGCTTATGCTTCCAGGACAACTCAAGAACCATGAGAAGAATTATCCGACGCATGATTTGGAACTTGCAGCTGTTGTGTTTGCCTTGAAAATATGGCGACACTATCTTTATGGGGTTCATGTAGATGTGTTTTCGGACCACAAGAGCCTCCAGTATTTGTTCAAGCAGAAAGAGCTGAATCTGAGACAACGGCGGTGGTTAGAACTACTCAAGGACTATGATATGGACATATTGTACCATCCAGGGAAGGCAAATGTGGTAGCCGACGCTCTTAGTCGAAAATCCATGGGTAGTTTGGCTCATTTGGGTGTGGATCAGAGACCCCTGGCTCGAGAGGTCTACCAATTAGCCAGCTTGGGGGTTCGTATTTCGGCGTCAGACGAGGGGGATATCTTGGTGCATAATGGAGCAGAATCATCATTGGTCGCGGAAATCAAGGAAAAACAGTTCATGGATCCAGCATTGGTTCGGGTGAAGGAAGCAATCATGAATGACAAGACCTCAGCATTTGTACTCAGCAGCGAAGATGGTGTATTGCGGTGTCAAGATAGGCTATGTGTTCCGGATGTGGACGAGCTTCGGGAAAGAGTGATGGCAGAGGCTCATACTTCCGGGTATTCTGTGCACCCTGGTTCAACGAAAATGTATCACGATCTCAAGGAGATTTATTGGTGGAACGGTATGAAAAGGGATGTGGCAGGCTTTGTAGCTAAATGTCCGAACTGTCAACAAGTGAAGGCCGAGCATCAACGGCCTGGTGGATTAACTCAGCTTATAGAAATACCAAGGTGGAAATGGGAGATGATCAATATGGATTTCGTAGTGGGGTTACCTCGCACTCGGCGTAAGTTCGACTCAATATGGGTGATAGTGGATCGACTCACCAAATCAGCTCACTTCCTGCCTGTCAAGTCCACTGATACCGCGGAGCAATATGCAAGATTGTACATCAAAGAGATAGTAAGGCTTCATGGCACTCCACTTTCTATCATCTCAGATCGCGGGGCTCAGTTCACCGCTAACTTTTGGAAGAAGTTTCAGCAAGGTTTGGGAACTCAGGTGAATCTCAGCACAGCTTTCCATCCACAGACCGATGGACAGGGCGAGCGGACCATTCAGACGCTTGAAGATATGTTGCGGGCTTGTGTCTTAGATTTTAAAGGTAATTGGGATGAACACTTGCCACTGATAGAATTTGCTTACAATAAGAGCTATCATGCTAGCATTCAAATGGCCCCGTTTGAGGCATTGTACGGGAGAAGATGTAGATCGCCAATCGGGTGGTTTGAGGTAGGTGAAGCGGAATTGCTAGGGCCGGATATGGTGTACGAAGCTATGGAAAAGGTCAAGGTTATTCAGGAGAGAATGAAAACAGCACAGAGTCGTCAAAAGTCCTATGCAGACGTTCGTCGAAGGGATTTGGAGTTTCAAGTCGATGATTGGGTGTTCTTGAGGGTATCTCCTATGAAGGGAGTCATGCGATTTGGAAAGAAAGGGAAATTGAGTCCTAGGTATGTCGGGCAATATCGGATCGTTCAAAGGATTGGTCAAGTTGCTTATAGGCTAGAGTTGCCTCCTGAGATGTCATCAGTGCATCAGGTATTCCATGTGTCCATGTTGAAGAAAGTGATTGGAGATCCATCCACATCATGCCAGTCGAAGCTATAGAGGTTAATGAAAATTTGTCATATGAAGAAGTTCCAGTTGCCATTCTTGATACGCAAGTCCGTAAGTTGAGAAATAAGGAAGTTGCCTCTGTTAAAGTATTGTGGCGAAGTCAACAAGTTGAGGAGGCCACATGGGAAGCAGAAAAAGAGATGAAGGAAAAGTACCCCCATTTGTTCGATCAAGCCTAGAAGAAATTAGGTGACCCTCCTACTCCTAGTAACTGCGTCATCTTGCCTAAGTTGTTTCCCTCTTAGTATTAGTAAAGTCTCCTTCATTTTGTAATGAGTTAAATGTGTTGTTACCTTGGGTCACTTGAACCGTTCTTGACAAATGAAAGCCTTATAAAGATTTACGTGTTTATTAAACAAATAATAGTAAGTGTAGATTGGTAATGGTTTGTTAAGTGTACATGGTGTGTTAAAATGGTTAAATAAGGTAAGAATTCATTGAAGTGACTAGTTTATGTGCAATTGTAACAATGTGATAGAATATGTGCATCCGTTGAGGTAAGAAAGTGTATACCAGTTGTGAAAAGTGTTGTAGTTGTATATTGTTGTTTGGTAATGTGTTTCGGGGGCCCTCCGACAGGTGGATATGTCCATAATACAAAGGAAACTCTGGCGAAATTTTTCTAAAATATAAGAGTTAGTCAAAATTTTGATGGTTGCATATCATGTCTTTCAAAACCAACTCATTTATTTCAAAATCCTCATTCGAGGATGAATGATCTTAAGGGGGGAGGATGTAAGGCCCCGTAAAAAAATTTTGTGCATAAAACCTAGTAGTTGTGGTGTCATGGTCCGAATAATGTGTTAGGAATGCGTAGAATTCTTCGCGGCGAGCTTGCTCGCCGTGGTTTGGACCCTTGGTAGTGATTTAAGTTTCAAAAATGTAGAGAATTAATTTTTCCGAAAAGTGTCCAATATGCGGTCAAGAATGCGATCGCAAACATGACATGCGGACCGCATTCTTGCCGCAAAACGTTCCGGAGAGTTTCCCAAAAATCGTGTCAAAAGTGCGGTCGATATGCGATCGCATGTCAAATCTGCGGTGCACTTTGCGACCGCAGATCAAGCATGCGGACCGCATTCTGGCCGCATTCCTTAACAGAACCTGTGTAAAATTTGGGGCAATTCTGCGGTCACTATGCGAACCGCATGTTGATTCTGCGGTCGCATAGTGCACCGCATAATTGACCCCGGCCCAGATTTTTGTAACATTTTGACCCCATCTCTTCTTTAATATAACACACTTCTTCTTCATTTTATCATATCATCTTACCAAAATTAGAGAGAGAAGAGAGGGTTTTTAGAGAGAGAAATCTTTCATCTTCAAAGATTGTTCCAACCATCTTAATTCCAAGGGATCTTAGGGCAAGGATTCAACATCCCCAATCTTTTCAAGGTAAAAACCCTAATTATTTTCTTTGATTTTTAGTTTTAATTGGGTAAAGAGAGGTTTGCATATAATAGCTTTTAAAAATAGAATTTTTACACTTATGCATGATTATTGAACTTGATTTTTAGTAAAAAGAAGTGAGTAGAAGTAAGAGTCTTCAAGAACAAGGTTGGCTAGAGTAAGATAGCGTGGGTAAGCATAAAGTAGGAAGTTAACGGAAGAAAACTCATCACCAGGTATGTATGGCTAATTTTGATTCTTGTAAAATCGCCCAAATGTGTGCGAATTGTTTTGGCATGTGTCAAATTGAGAAATTTTACGTAATTCATTGATTTCCTTGTTGAGCATTTGATTGATGTTGAACTACGTGTGGTGTGGTATGAAATATGAATTGAAAGATAAAAAGGTAATCGAGATTGGTAAAGAATTGGGAACAACCATTGTGATGGCATATTTGGCTTATTGTGGAAGGGATTTGAAACACCTTAATTGTGGTAAATTGTTGAACATGATTATGTGGGCATTTCCGATTTTGGAATACTTGTAACTTGGTTTTGATATTGGCTTGAGAAGAAATTGAGAACATGAACCAATGTGTAAGTTGCTTATCTGAACTTGTTGAAATTGTGTGTAGTACCTTATCTGTTGTTTGAAATTGTTGTGTTTTCAACTGTAAGGCGGGGTCGTGTTGCGCGCCGCAACGTGGGGAAATAAGGTGTGGGTTGGGGTGATAAGGGTGGCCGAGGTAATAAGGGTGGTCGGGGGCAATAAGGATGGAAAGCGATCGAAATCGCTATTGAAAATTGATACAAAAATCAATAATGTGAAATTGTGAAAGGAGACAGCAGGAGAGTTTGCAACCTGTGGGGCACTGATTGCCCCTTTGTTTGACTACTTGTGCTTTACGTGATTGATTGGTTATTGTTAAATTGGTTGATCGTAGAAAGTGCTTGGTGTGAGAATTATTTGAAATGAGGAAAATGTGGAAACATGGTTGGTTGGCTTAATTAATTGTTGATGTAATTTAATGGCTTGAATTTACTTGGGACAAAGTTTGTCCATACATACCAGTACAATTCAAGTGTACTGACGTCCCTTTTGCCGGGGGCGCTACTTTCGTGTTATGATTGTAGGTGGATCAGTAGCAGGCACTTCAGCTCATCGGCAGTAGTATCCTTCTCCTTCCACTGCCCGTTTTGGTGAGCCCCTTTCTTCCTCGGGGCCTTGTGTGGATCATGCCACTCGGTTTAGATTTCATTTTGGTTTTGTAAGGTATAGCCGGAGCCTTGTTACCGGCAAGTATTGTATTTCCCTTTTTCGTATCCTAGAGGCTCCATAGACATGTAAACTGTAGGATTGTGGCCTATGTATATGTATGGGGCGTTGTAAATATAAATTATGAACTTGTTAGTGAATCAATCACATGGTTATGTTTATGCATTATGAAATCAGTCATTATTGGTAAAATATTTGGTTAATGAGAAACAATCAACACAGGGTTAACTCGTGGGAATGAAAGGCACCTAGGTCCGCTTGACTGGGGCAACCCGGTCAGGCGCCGGTCATGTCCCTCGATTTGGGGCGTGACAGGGGCGTACCTTCTTATTGTAAGATCTTGCCATTCTCCTCTTATACAATTGGCCATGACATACTGCTGCTAATCTCTTTTCATCAATTAAGCTCAACTGCTCCAATCGAGTTTTGACCTATTCATCATCATCAATCTCAGCTTCAGCGACAATTCGGAGGGATGGAATCTCAACTTCTGCTGGTATTACTGCTTCAGTTCCATATACCAGCAAGTAAGGAGTTGCACCTACTGAAGTGCGGACAGTAGTGAGATAACCCAACAATGCATATGGTAGCTTTTCATGCCATTGCCTAGATCCTTCTACCATTTTTCTCAATATCTTCTTTATATTCTTGTTCGCTGCCTCGACCGCGCCATTTTCTTTGGGATGATAAGTGGTGGAATTACGGTGTGTAATCTTGAACTGTTGACATACTTCTTTCATCAAACCACTGTTAAGATTAGCACCGTTGTCCGTGATGATCATTTTTGGAATCCCAAATCTACAGATGATATGGGAATGCACAAAATCCACAACTGCCTTCTTGGTCACTGGCTTGAAAGTTTTAGCTTCAACCCATTTGGTAAAATAGTCAATGGCTACCAGAATGAACATGTGACCGTTGGAAGCTGCCGGCGCGATAGGTCGAATGACATCCATACCCCAAGCAACAACTGGCCATAACATTGTGTGCGATTCTGTTGGCGGAGAATGAATCAGATATCCGTGAATTTGACACTGATGGCATTTTCGTACGAAACTTATACAATCACGCTCCATAGTGAGCCAATAATATCCTGCTCGAAGAATCTTCTTTGCCAATACATATCCGCTCATATGTGTCCCACAAACTCTGGCATGCACCTCTGTCATCACTGTTGTGGCTTGACCTACATCTATACATCTCAGCAATCCCAAATCCGGTGTTCTATTTTACAACACTCCTCCACTAAGGAAGAATCTATTCGCTAATCGCCGAATAGCTCTTTTCTGATCTCCAGTCGCCAGCTCTGGGTATATTCCCATTCTGAGGTATTCTTTGACATCATGAAACCATGGCTCGCCATCCATTTCCTCCTCTATCATGCTACAGTAAGCATGTTGCTCATGAACCTGGATATGCAATGGGTCAACATGAATTTTTTCTGGGTGATGCAAAATTGACGCCAAGGTGTCCAATGCATCAGCGACCTCATTGTGAACTCTCAGAATGTGTCTGAATTCCACCGATCGAAATCGCTTGATCAGATCGTGCAAGCATTGTCGATATGGTATAAGCTTCAAATCACGTGTCTCTCATTCACCTTGAATTTGATGTACCAGGAGGTCCGAGTCTCCCAAGACCAAGACGTCCTGGACATCAATGTCTACATCTAACCGTAATCCCAAAATACAAGCCTCGTATTCAGCCATGTTATTAGTGCAATAGAATCGCAGTTGCGCCGTAACAGGATAGTGATGTCCTATTTCTAAAATGATCACTGCTCCTATCCCAACTCCTTTTGAGTTTGCGGCTCCATCAAAGAAAAGCTTCCATCCTAGTTCCTCCGTTGATTCCACCTTGTCTACGTGCATCACTTCTTCATTGGGGAAATACGTTCTCAATGGCTCATACTCTTCATCAACAAGTTTTTCAGCCAAGTGATCAGCCAACGCTTGGGCCTTTATGGACGTCCTCGTCACTTTGCTAGCCTCCCTGTAGGCATAAGCTTTGGGTAATATCTGCCACTTTGCTAGCCTCCCTGTGGGCATAAGCTTTGGAAAATATATTTCAATGGGTCCAAGCATGAAATGAGATAAGTAGTATATGATGATAAATAATGTTTCAACTTTTGGGCTACCCAAGTCAAGGCGCAGCATGTCTTTTCTAGTTGAGTATACTTAACGTCATACACTGTAAACTTCTTGCTGAGATAGTAGATGGCCTGCTCCTTTCTCCCTCTACTGTCATGTTGCCCCAGTACGCAGCCAAATGAATTTTCCAGTACCGTTAGATAGAGAATCAATGGTCTTCCTGGTTCTGGTAGAACTAACATGGGTGGATTCGATAGATAACCATTGATTTGGTCAAAGGCTTCCTGACATTCCATCGTCCATTCTATCACAACATCTTTCCTCAACAGCCAAAATATGGGCTCACAGGTTGCCATGAGTTGAGCAATGAATCTGCTGATGTAATTCAATCTTCCCAATAGACTCATTACCTCTGTTTTATTCTTCGGAGGTGGCAAGTCTTGGATGGATTTGATCTTGGATGGGTCCAACTCAATGCCTCGTCGGCTAATGATAAATCCCAATAACTTTCCTGATGGAACCCCAAAAGCACACTTGGTCGGGTTGAGTTTGATATCATACCTTCGAAGTCTTTGGAAGAACTTCCTTAGGTCTAATACATGATCCTCTTGCCGTCTAGACTTTATTATTACATTGTCCACGTACACTTCAATCTCTTTGTGTATCATGTCATGCAACACAGTGGTCATTGCTCTCATGTACGTTGCCCCAGCGTTCTTTAAACCGAATGGCATTACTCTGTGGCAATACGTTCCCCGTGGCGTAATGAAAGTTGTCTTTTCTGCATCTTCTTCATCCATCAAGATCTGATGATATCCTGCATAGCAATCCACGAAGGATCCGATCTCACGCCCAGCGCAATTATCAATCAGGATATGGATGTTGGTCAATGGAAAATTATCCTTAGGGCTTGCTTTGTTGAGATTGCGATAATCAACACACACCCTGATCTTTCCATCCTTCTTCGGTACTGGTACCACATTGGCCAACCAATCGGGATATCGAGTGACGCGAATAACTTTAGCTTGTAACTGCTTAGTCACTTCTTCCTTAATCTTGACACTCATATTTGTTTTAAACTTCCTCAGTTTTTGCTTGACAGGAGGGTAGACCGGGTCGGTGGGCAATTTGTGAACCACTAAATCGGTGCTCAATCCTGGCATATCATCATATGACCACGCAAAAACATCTTTGAATTCAATGAGGGTTTTGATTAGTTCTTCCCTGATATTTTGCTCAATATGGATGCTGATTTTGGTTTCCCTAATATCATCCATACCCCCCCAAAGCTACAGCTTCAGTTTTATTTAGATTGGGCTTTGGCTTCTCTTCGAATTGGCATAACTCCTTGCTTATTTCCTCAAAGTCCTCATCCTCTTCGAATTCAGATTCGCTATTTAACTCAAAATCTGGTTCAATTAAGCTGGAGTTAGATTGATTATTTAGACTAGGTAGAGGATCCGTTGTGCATTCCATGTCTTTAGGACCAGTAAAAGAAGAACTGTTCAGAAAAGAAGAAAATAAAAATTAAAACCAGCAAAAGAAAGGAAACGTGCGTTCTTATTAAGAAAATACGGAATAAAATAGTTTCACACTTGCAGCAAAATACAAACAAAACAAAAGGATTACAATTCTGGGATAACCCAGGAAACAAGAAAGCAAAATCCAAAGCCGACTACCAAGACTCCCTTCGAGTGGGAAGAGGAGTGGCTGTCCAGTTGTTGATTTTGGCTTCACGCCCCACAAATTGTATGTTCGCACTGCTGGAACCCTCTCCAGCTTCTAAAATATTGATATCATCGAACATTTTTTCAAAGGTCTGTTCTAAATCCCCATCCATACAGATCAATGGTCCTCGGATTTTCGGCACCGCAGGTTTCTTGGCCCTTGCTTTGACAAAAGATTTGGACATACGTGGAACTGGCTTGGGGAGAACGCAAACTCTATTCTTCATCCTCTTGGCTCGTTGTATATCTTCCATAGTGGGTTTGAACCCCAATCCAAATGTCCCTGAATTTTCGGGCAAAGATACGGGCTGAACAATACCCTGAAGCTCTACCCCAGGCCTTTTCCTGGCATGAATCCATTACCCAGCATCTCTGAGATTGTCATGACGGTCGCGGGAGCTATGCTGCGGAGTGGGAGGTTCTCTCCTTCAGAAATTTTAGCCACTGGAACCCCGTCGAAGACTTGGCTCACCCATGGTCCTTTGTCGTCTTCCGTCTCTATAAATGGCACAATATCATCTCCTCCAAGGCTTGTGCCGTCAGCTCCGTACACAACTATCTCCTGCCTGTCCCATTCGAATTTCACCATCAGATGTAATGTGGAAGGCACCGCTTTGGCAGCATGGATCCAAGGTCGCCCAAGTAGAAAGTTTTAGGATACTGTTACGTCAACCACCTGGAATTCCATGGTGAATTCAACTAGACTAATGGTTAACTCTATTATGATGTCACCTACCGTGTTGGTACCACTTTCGTCAAAACCTAGGACGCAGACGCTGTTCTTATGAATCCGGTTGTGATCAATTTTTAATTTGTTCAAAGCAGCCAAGCTACAGATGTTGGCACTGGATCCATTATCAATCAGTACTCAGGTAACCATCGAGTCTTCGCACTTCACCGTTACATATAGGGCTTTGTTTTGTTCTGTGCCCTCCATTGGCAACTCATTGTCAGAAAAGGTCACCTGATTCACCTCGAAGATTTTCTGCACCATCTTCTCTAAGTGATTTACTGAGATTTTGTCCAGAACGTGAGCTTCGTTCAGGATTTTCTTCAGCGCCTGGCAATGGTCATTGGAATGGATCAACAAAGACAGTAGTGAAATTTGAGCCGGAGTCTTCCTCAATTTCTCCAGAATGGAGTAATCTTGGGCCTTCATTTTCTTTCAAAATTCCTCGGCTTCTTCATCCATTACTGGCTTCTTTGTTGTCGCCGAGCTAGGCTTTCTTAACTCTGCGAGAGCAAAGCATCTCCCTAAACGAGTCAATCCCTGAGTCTCACACAGGTTCTCCTCCAACTGCTTGCCCCGGTATATTACTGCCGCTTTCTCATATTTCCAAGGCACCGCCTTATTTCTAATTATTGGCAATTGAACTACCGCTTTGACAATGACCGGCTCTCGGAAAACTCCTTTTACAACGAACACGGGTGCGAGTGGCGCCCCTGATACTACCACTTTGGTAGATCCTGATTTCTCCAAAGCAATGGCTGCATTCTCTTCCACTATCACTGTACATTCACCCTCTACCTTCTCCACACCTATCACTGCTTCCTTACCCGCCATTTTTTTCTTTCGGAATGTCTCGGATCATCATTACTGTTTGTGATGGCTTCTTCGTCTCTCCTCCCTCATGTACGAACTCAATCATCTGGGTCTCGTGATGCGCCGGCAATGGGTTTTGATTAATGTTGGCCGCTTTGGGTGTTTGGACCTCGATCTTATGGGTGTCAATGAGATCTTACACTGCGTGTTTCAATCTCCAACACCTTTCGGTTTGATGTCCTAACATCCCCGAACAGTACTCACAAAGTCCAAATTCTGGGGCGGGGGGTTTTGTACCCTAGGCTCGACATGACTTAACAAACCTACCTGCCTCAATTTGTGGAATAAGGCGGTGTAGGTTTCTCCCAATTCGGTAAAGGCTCTTTGCCTTTGTACCCTGTCGTTTTTGGAAGCTGGATTTCCACGAAAACCTGCTCATGTAGGGTTCCTGTATGCCCTTGGTGGAGGATAAGCGTTTTGGGGTGGTAGGTATGTGTTTTGTGGTGGATAAGTGTTTTGAGGAGGTACATATGTATGTTGGGGAATCGGTGCGCGCCATTGTGGGTGAACCGGTGGTTTTGTATGCCTGCGCCTGGTGCACGGAAAAAGGTGGTTCTTGAGGGGGGAATAAGATTGTGGAGGATAATTCGAAATGTGGGGGTAATTTGGGTGAGGGGGTCTGAATTGGTGATGGGGGGAAGGACCTTTGGATCGGGACCAATTACCAGCCTCTATCATTGTAACATCCTCTCTTTTCTTCTTTCCGAGCGCACCTCCTCTGCCGCTCTAAATAGCCTGTGTTGTTGCCTTGATCGCTGAATAACTCAAGATTTTGTTGGTCTTGATACCTTCTTCTATCATGCCTCCCATTTTGACCACTTCATTGAAGGATTTTCCCACTAATGTCACTAAATGACCGAAGTAGGTTGGCTCGAGAGTTTGCAGAAAGTAATCTACCATCTCCCCCTCTCTCATAGGAGGATCAACTCTAGCCGCCTGTTCTCTCAAACGAAATCCAAATTCCCGGAAGCTCTCCCCCGGTTTTTTCTCCAGCTTCAATAGTGTGAGACGATCAGGCACTATCTCCAGATTATATTGAAAGTGCCCGGCGAACGCTTACGCCAAATCATCCCAAGTATACCATCTACTTGGATCCTGCCTTGTGTACCATTGTAAGGCAGATGCGCTCAAACTCTGTCCAAAATAAGCTATCAGTTGCTCATCTTTTCTGCCTGCTCCCCTCATCTTGCTGCAAAATCCTCGCAGATGAGACATGGGATCACCGTGCCCTTCATACAGATCAAATTTGGGCATTTTGAACCCAGCTGGCAGTTGTACGTCGGGGAAAGGGCATAAGTCTTTATAAGCCACGCTAACTTGATTCCCCATTCCATGCATGTTCCTGAAGGACTGCTCCAGGCTCTTGACTTTTCGTATCATCTCATCTTGTTATGTGCTCTTGGCCGGCTTTTCCACTGGGACTTCAAAGGGAGGAGTATAGGTGGGTGGTTCGGGTGCCCTGAACGTGGGTTCCGAGGGATATACTGAGTGTCGTGAACCAGAAATAATGGCTATGCAATGGAGCTGGGGGAGGTGCCACAAAGACAGGGCCCTTTGGTGGAGGAGGGTTTTGATTTGGTGGTGGAGCTGGGTGGTCGTAAGCATCCCTTCTCTGGTGGTAATGAAGGTCTGGAACTCTTGTCGAGGGACCGGGAGAAAAGTATTCTGGGGTAAAACCTGGTGGGAAAGTAGGAGTAGTGGGTGCTTCAGGACCTTTTTGTGCTCTGGCCAGCGCCGTCTGCATTTCGCTCATTTTCAACTGCATTTGTTCCATTTTTTCTAAAGCTTCTTTGAGCGTCTGGCTCATTGCTTTTTCTGACTCACTGCTGTGATCTGACCCAGTCATACTTTTAGGTATAGGTCCTTTCGATCTTGTATGATATTTGTGTGATGCCAGTACACTCTAACACTAACTGGATTTAAAAAACAACAAACTTGTTAGTGTTAAAATTTTAACAGATATGGTAGAAGCACATTGGGATGCAGTGTCCTTATGCAATGAACCATTTCTACTATGCCTTTGCTCAGACCGCATGCGTCATCCCGGCTTATCATCTATGCCTATCCATTATTTCTCTCACTTCTTTTATTTATTTTCCCCTTTTTTACTATAAACAGTGGTCGAATCTTATGTAGATTGCCTACGTATCATGTCCCTGCATGAATCAGACCCTAGCGTAGTTCGTGTAATAAACTTTTCACATTTTAGTTCTAAACAAAACACACATTTTTTATTTTATTTTCAAACTTCTTTTAGTACAATATTAAAAGACAAAAGTGCATTAACATGACTCGAACAGACCTTCAGGCTAAAAGGAAAAATAACAAGGTTGCAAACATTAGGACAATTTTACATATTCAAAACAAATGAACATAATAGCAAAGAAATGAGAACTGGAAGACGACTTTGATCTCTGCAATAGGTTCCACCCGCTTTACTGTAATCAAGGTTCTTGTTCTTGTGGCTAACCCCCAACATCGTGATATATCCTTTCCAAATCCGCAGATATATGACGAGCCACGCTCAATGATACTTTTGCAAATTTTTCGGGTGCCATTACTTGACAATTTTTGCATGTTTTTGCGGTGTAGGTGCCTACCTCGAAGATTTTTCCTTTGACGTATTCCTGGGCCCTATGCATATCTTGATTTTGTTGGCCACGAGTCTCAGCTAGATCCAATGCATCACGTTCGCGATCCAAAGCCATATCCTTCTGGCACTGAGCTTCTAGGGACTCTTCTTCCAACCGACTGATCAAACTCTGGTGGTGGTGCCTTTCTACTCCAAACTCCGCGATTAAGCACTCCTTGCTTGATTCAGCTTCTTTTAATTGGCCCCGCAAACCTTCGATTAGCGGAACATAGCTTCTGCGTTCATGATCACGGATTACCCTATACTGAGCTTCTCTCTCTTCTTGTTGCTGAGCGGTTGTGACTATGTTCTTCTTTTGGATCTGAGACTTGAGCGCTTGCCTTTCTCGCGCCCATTAAGCCTTCTCTTTCTCAAAGGCATCATAAAGTAGATCCCTGTCCATTTTCACAATGCCAAGCTCTTCTTGTAGTGCTCCCATATCAACTTCATAATTCTGCTTTATCTTTTTGGTAGCCAACCCGACCCTATTTTGGATCTCAGCTTCCCATTCTGCGGTACTCCTAAGGACTGTCCCGGGTTTATATCTGAGAGCATCTTGATTATAGAACCATTCGAGATAAGAAGGATTCAATTCACCCCTTTCTCGATCTACCGCCATAGAGCCACGCTCGAGAATCTTTGTGCCACTCCAAACAAGTTGTGCATAATTTTCGCGTATGGGATCCTCTGTTATTGCTTCCCAAATAAAATTTCCCATAGCCTCCACCGGGGGAACTATTTGTATGTGGCTCAACTGACGTAGAACTCTCATGGGGACATATGGTTGATAACTTCGAAGCCCCATCAAGATCAAAAACGGATGGCAAGATGACTTGTAAATGACATGTTCTGCAGTGAACCAAGGATAATTCCATGTGATCTGGTCATCTGTTAGGGAGTGAAGATATTCATTCCAATCATTCATACTTTCTGGAAAAATGTTGATCTCTAACTCCCTCTTCAATCTGGTATATACTGGCGAACATGATTACCCCAGCAAGTACGGTGGTCTACCTGATAAGGACGACGAAAAAGATGATCCATGAACCACATCTGGAGTAGGAGGTTGCAACCTTCAAATAAACTTTTTCCTTCCCAGCACTTGGTCAAAGTACGAAAGATATCTGCTAACACCATTGGCAGAATCGAGGAATCCTTCCTTTTTATCATAGCAATGACTACCCCAGATAAATAGATGTTGATCTTCCGATCCTCTCTTGGGAAGACCATGCACCCCAAAAAAGCTACAATGAATGCTTTTCGCCCATGACCTCTCCATGTGTGTTGGTCTTGTTTGTTAATCAGCTTTTTCCCGTACTCCGAGAATCCCCCTTCATGCCCATACCTCACACATAAGAAATCTAGACGAACCTGACCTTGCGCCACATGTGCTATCTCGGTATGGCTGATCGTCATCTGCTCCAGGAACTTAGTAGCGGTAACATCCCTGGGAGCCAAAAGCCTTTTTGTTCGACCTTTACCCCCCAGATTCGTATATCCAACGAATTCCTCCAAGGTAGGAGTCATTTCAAAAACATTAAGACGAAACACATTATTCTTTGGGTCCCAAAAATGAACCAAAGCTTCGAGGACTTCCCGTTTGGGGTCAATCTCTATGATATTAACCAAGTCTTTCAAATGATCTTTGATCTTTCTTTGCTTAACTCATCCATGTTGTTCCACCACTACTTTAGTAACCTCGGCACTTCGTTGACAATTTTGAACGATGAGCGCTCTTCATCTCTCGGCCTCTTATCAGGTCTTCCATTAACTGAATCCATAGTGCGCTTATACGAATATAATTGTGAGATCAGGTCCAGATCTTATCTTCCATGAAATGACACCAAACATAAAACAGTCCACCAAAGAAAATTCAAAAGTACATGGACAAATTTCCTTATATGTCAATTTTAAACAAGTAACTATTTTTGAAAAATGTGGCCCCTTCCTAATTTACATGAATTTGAGGCTGGGAAGATTATTTCACTGACACTTCACAAACTTGCTTAAAAATTAAAACTGATATCGTAAAATACAGCCTTTTAGCACCTCGAGGACGAAGATTTTAAGGTTGTGTGGGTCAAGTGACAAGAATTCACAAAATGACACAAAGGTGGCCGTTTATGCAAAGTCAGCCTTCTGGCATCCCTTTCGGATACATTCGGCTGTTTTTGACAACGACATCACCCAACTTATTTACGACTCTTTTTCCTATTTTTTTTTTCAAAATAGAAAACCCGATATTGCAACTACGACCTTTCAACGCCTCAGAGACGAGGATTATAAGGCTGTGAGGTTCAATCGACCAAAATCTAAAAAAGTGGCCATTTATGCAAATGTCAGCCTTCCGGCGTCCCTTTCGAGAACATTCGGCTATTTTTTAAAAATGGCATCACCCGACTTTTTTACGATGAAAATTAATTGACATTTTTTTTTGGCTATTTTTGCAAAGTGGGAAGTTGGACCCGATGAGGGTTGCCAACGTATCTCACATCCGATGAGAATCAAACCCGCGTAGTTCGGTTAAAGAAAATAAACTTCCTATGTAAATGAAACACACTATTTTTCTTTTAAAAAAGTAACTAACAAATCACACATATTTTTTTAAAAAAAACTTTTTTTCCTTTTCTTTTTAAGTAAAAAAAACATTTTGAAATTAACAAAATTTTCTTTCTTTATCCATTTTCCTTTATAATTAAAGCCGGTCAACATGCAAGTTTGAAGCAAATAAATGTGTAAAACAAACAAGATGCAGCAGGATGGTCTTTTCTTTTCAGGTTGCCTGTCCTAAACGGACCCAACCCCTATGTTGAGTCCCCTAAGTCAAATGCAACATGATGCAAATAAGCGTTCCTACTGGGGATCCGGCATGAAGTCAAGTTATACTAGGTTTTACTGCCTTGGTGTTAGGAGCATCTAGACTGGCCATAAAACGAGCGGACAACTCGAGTTGGGAGGGGTAGCATACCGGGAGCAATGCTTTTCCGGCTTTAGCTACTGGACCCTTCCCGTTCTTAAATATGGGTGACTGATAATCCTTCACCGGGGCCAGGCCCACCGGCTTTATCTCAACAAAGAATGGGGCGCGTATCCGCGATTCCCGAGGTTGTATCCAGAAGACTAAGAGGGGTGCGCAAGAAGACAATTTATGATACAGTTCAAAAATATCAAAGCAGTAGTAAGCAGCAATTTGCACATTAAATCCAAAAAATGTAATAAATATCAGATAATAAAGGAAGCCAAATACAACAATTATTTCAAGCTCGAATTTCTAACCCTGAACCAGTGGTTCTGGGTCATCATCCTCAGCAGAGTCGCCAGAGTTGTCACACCTCCTTTTGGCGCTGACCCGCGAGGGCGCGAGGGAGTTTTTCCAATTAAAGGACAATCGAAACGGGATTTATTTATTAAAGATTCAGAGTCTCCACTCGGGAGATTTATGGTATCCTAAGTCACCGGTTCGAATCCCGAATCGAGGAAAGGTTTGACTCTATTTAACAGTCTGCGAACCAAAAATCCGGATAAGGAATTCTGTTAACCCGGGAGAAGGTGTTAGGTATTCCCGAGTTCCGTGGTTCTAGCACGGTCGCTCAACTGTCATGTTTGGCTAAATTATTTGACTTATAACATGCTTTAACTTATGTGCAAATTTTAACCCTTAACCGCTTTTAATATTATTAGTCATTATTTTAATAAAAAGAATTGCAACATCATGAAAATGCATTTCAAACCACGTCACAATCAATGTACCCGTGATTATCAACACATTTTGATTCTGTTGAGATTTGGATTTGGGTCACATAAATGTGCACCCGAGTTTAGGGAGATAAAATTATTAAATACGCGCCTAAAGATGCTAACGCATTATTATTTTTGAGAAAAAGCCGCGGAATTCGCTAAATGGCATGTCCCGTAATCTAAGTAATATTTATTAAACAAGTATGAGGACCCCACAACTTATAACTATTTTTTGGCGAGCCACGCCTTATTTATTTTTAAAAGAGCAATGCTAAAGTGACTACATTTTTCTATTAATCTTGTCTCTAAATTAAAAGAGAAAAATTCTAATTAATTACAAGTTTAATAATATGTAACACATTAGTTGCTAGATTAATACCAATATTGATGGAAGAGAAATTAATTTTAAAAAAATAAAAAAAAAATTCGAAATTACAAATAAAATAAAAAATAAAATTTCGAAATTATAAAAATAATAAAAATCAAATTTCGAAATTATAAATAAAAGATAAAATTTGACAACGAAATACTCAAAAGAAATTGAATATAGCTAGATTTAAACTTACGTTGTTATATGAAACTATTAAAAACAATTCCTAAAATGGCTACATTTTTATGCATTCATCAAAATAAAAGGAAACAAATTTTCTTTATTAATCTACGTGATTGGAATTATAACTTATTAATCGGATTAAAATAGGCGCAACTGATAAATTGTAATCAAATTAGCGTAAAAGAAAATTATGTCATGCCTTACTAAAATCGAGTTATAGATAAAATATGGCGTGTATAAATAATATATTAAAATAAACCAATCATCCCATAACTAATTTAAACCACATATAAGTGAATAAATGAACCGTTGAGATTAATTTCTAACTTCCGAAATTAGTTCAATTAAAAAAAAAACTTAACTAGATTTAGCTTTGTGTTCACAATTAACTTATCATCGACTATGTTAAAACAATCATAGCTAGTGAACTAACCAAATTTTTACCAAAAACCGATTCGTTAACCAATTTAAGCTATTCTCTTCTTAATTATTAATCCACAGTAACGAGCGTGCTTAAACATACACTACGTAACAGTCAAGCCAAAATAAGATATTGCTTAATATATCATTATAAATTGTCTAATTATGTAAGACGGCAGAAATATAGAGAATAATGAAACACAAAATAACCTAAATACAATTAAAAAGAAATAAATAAAAAAACTAAATTAAAATTTTAAGATTTTATTCTTCAAATGTATTCATGCTTTCACGTGTCGGATACATGAATTACAGCAGTGTACCTGGTATTGGGTCACAAAGAAAAGGAAGATCAGTAGTGCAGTAGTAGCACAACACAGTAAACAATAGCAACTGCAACACCAGGAGTAACCCAGTAACAACCCAGTAATAGCAATCAATAAAAAACTAGTTACCAAAGTAGTTGCTTCTAATTTTTAAACACGCTGAGAAAAAAGAAGCTTGAAGTTTTGGTAAACAGTAGGAATTGATGCTGAAGAAATGAAAAATAAGTTTTTTTTCTTTTGAATTCTCTTTAACTCTTAAGATTCGAAAGTATTTTTATCTTCTCTACAATTCTGAAATTTATCTTCCAAAGAAATTCTCTCCTCAATTTATTACCAGACTTCTGTTATATATACACTAGTGCAAGACTGCTACCTAATTATTATTACACACTATTTTTAATTGTCAATCAGAAAAGTAGTCAAACTTGGGTCCTACTGTCCCCACTCTCTTTAACTTTAATAATTACTGTCCCCACCCACTTGACATTGTCCCCTAATTTTTCAAATCTACTATTTGTCTTATAGTAATTGAGGGTCCCACCTTTCCTAAATTACTCCCCAAATTACTCCCGACATGCCCAAAATATTCTCCTTTATGTGTATAATTTTAACCTTTTATTATCCCTTATACTATTTCTAATTTCCAATCAGGCAAACACCCATTATTTCTTAGTGGTCCTTACCCTACCAATTAATTCAAATTAAAGCTATTAGGGCCCTACTGGATGGACTATCCAGTCAAACTAAATTTTCTATTTTTCTATTCCTAAAATACCCTTGAATCCTACTAAAATTATTGTTTTCCCCCTAAAACTTCAATCTGTAACAAAGCTATCAACTTATCAAAATTAATTCTTAATTAAACACCAAATCATTGCATCTATAGCCAAATCACCTAATCAAATTCAACAATTAAACATATGAACACGAAATCAATTTCCAATCAAATTCTACAATTAATTTCATGAACAAACACATAATGAGCAATATACAAGAATCAAAGTCCAATTAAACTCAGAAACAAACTTAATAGAACTCAATAATTAATTGAACTATAAATTAAATCTAACAACATTACAATAAAAATAAACATTCAAGTGATTAACTAAACATTTTTATGTTAAAAAAAAACTTAAACAAAATAAATAAACAAGTTTCATAAATATTCTGGAACCATGATGAACAACAAATCAAGAAGATAATCCAAACAACATACAACACTTTCGGATCTGAAAATACCAACAAAATATGGACAAGAACAACATTTAAATCGACTAACAAATAACGATGAACTCAAACGGAAACAAATCTGCCCGGATTTTTCTTAAACCAGAAAAAAAAATAGCTTGAGTTTACCCGGAATTTCAACGACGACCCACGGCCAATCTTTAAGTAATAGTGTCGTTTCCCAGCCTTGTCAATCCCAAGAAGAAGGACATGAAACTCTGTCTTGCTGAACATGTATGTATACAATCCATAAAATAATGAAAATATCATCTATCTTCTTCTGTTTCCTCTATGATTTGCGCCAATCTACAATAGGTTCTATGGTGACTTATGCTCTAGATATCACAACGAAACCTTATTCAAAGAAGGAAGCGGTAGAAGTAGATGTTGTTGCTGGTTGGTTCGGTTGTGCAGTGATGTTCGATTGCACCCCGATGTGCACGCTGGGGAAGAGAAATGGAGCGTGGAGGGAGAGTGCTCGCTTGGCTGTTCAGTGGCGGGTTTTGGGTAGACTGCTGGCAAGGGTGGTCAAGGGTGGCGGTTCACGGCATCGTCGTGAATCTGCCAGTTGTTTGGTCGTGAGAGTTGCTGGTCGCTTAGACGAACGCTGGAGGAGTTGGTCGTTTTAGATGAGTTCGCCGGCGAGTTTGGTCGGGAGATAGCAGAGGCGGATGGAGATAGGGTTTGGTGGAGGTTTGTCCGGTATGTTTCAGGGGTTGGCGGCGGACGACTGGTTGTTACGGTTGGTCAAGGTCTAGCGGCTATGGTGGAGGGGTGTTGTGAGAAAGATGAAGAAGAGGGGGTGGGGTGTAAGGGTGTGACGGCTAGGGAGTTTTAGGATTTTTAGGGTTTGGTCTTTTGGGAAATGAAGTGTAAAATGAAAGAAAGGGGGTCTTTTGGGTTATGGGGCGGATCGGGTCAGATCGTGGGTTATAGACTGGGTCGTTGGGTGTTTTGGGTTGGGTAGAATTGGCTTGAGCTTGGGGTTAATTCAAGAATTGGCCCAATTCCGAATTCGTTCTTCTATTTTTTGTTCTCTTTTCTTTTATTAATTAATAAAACTAAAAAATGCTACGATTAAGTTATAAAACCTAGAATTATCTTAAAATACTAATTAACTCCTAATTATAATTATCACACAAAATTAAACGTCAATAAAATCGCACAATTTGGACATTAAATGCTTAAAAATGCAAAAATACATATTTTTTATGACTTTTTATTTCCGTAAAATAAACTTAATTGTAAACTTGAATTTTATATACATATGCAACATATTTTTGTATATTTTATTTATTTAAACAAGCAAATATGCACAGATAAAATTGCAAATAGTACAAGAAAATAACACCAAATTCATAATCATTACAAGCAAACTAAAATTATTTCATTTTTGAATCTTTGAGAGTATTTCTCTTATATGGCAAAAATCACGTGCTCACAATCATGACTATATGGCCTTTAGGGTTAGATCTATGGTGGGAGGCCCAATAATCATAGGTATCAATGCGGTCATAAAAATCCATGCCTATGACTAAATTGCGGTCATTAAAGCCCGTATCGACGATTAATTACCAATATTCATATAGATAGTTGTCGCATACTATAACGGAAGGTATTACTTAGGGTTTATTTGGTCACCCGACCTATGCCAGATTATGTACCATTGAGAAGAGTATAGGTCAATCGGAGTGGCGAATGAAGAACCCTTTTGACTAGAAATATGGCCAAGATGACAATCGTATATTACTACGGGGTCATTACCAAACTTATACTATTATAGATCTAAATGAAGAGGATGTAGAAACTATCCCATAACAGATTGAGAATTTTTAGATAGACCACTAAACGAGTGAGCCTTCATCATACGCTAATGTAACATACCTAGTGTATAACGGATGAGACATATGTCAAAATTATAAGTATGTGATATATATAAAATTTAATATCGTATTCTACTGATTTCATAGATTGGGGCGGGTGTATTAGTCCTAGGGCCATACGCATAAGTCCTACGACAATGGCCCTAATATAGTAACAACCACCTTAGTAATTGACTAAATATGCAATTCGGATTAAGTTCATTATTCCTCCTTAATCGGAAAACATATGGAGGACAAAGTACATTTGGAGTGTAGTATGGGAGATTAGTTTATATACTGCGATTGGACTAGTATGAACGCATTGGACTAAGAGCATTTCGGATATATACGTGCAGTCCAATGACTATCATCTAGGGCGTATCAACATAATATATTTCTAATCAACAGTCCACTGGAGTATAGGAAGTTACTAAGAATACCATTTGATGTTATAGTCAAGAATCGATAGTCCTTAAGCATATCAGTAGTATCACATATATTCTTGGGTATATAACAGGCCCGTCATAGTGGACTTAACTAGGTTATCATAGGTCACACACACAAATTACTGATATGCCATTTATTTGAGTCTAATTGGAAAAATTGCAGTAATGGCTATGTACGATTAGTCAACCAATCCATGGTGGACTCTTTATAAACTATATCCGTATAGTGGCACTTATGTGGTTGTGGTGATCCAAGTACCATATTAGTTCAATGATGTCATACGTAAATTTTACCAACATGTCCCTAGATAATTTCATGTTGCTTTATCCCTATATATCCTTCCACCACATAGTTGTCCATGCATCTCTGTGGGATGACTATACTACATAGCAAATGAATCTATCCGAATTGGGATAATACCTGATTTCATGACGATTACTAGGGACATGTCGATTACGTATGATATTACTCCTAATCAACCACGTATATTTATACTAGTTCATACAAATGTCCGTTGTTTAGTAATTGACCGTCTATACATATTGGACTATAGGACATCTATAATGGACCGACGAGTAATACTGGTAGTACTACTGACTTGGACCATAAATGTTAAATGGTCATATACCCCCAAGTATGTATTCGTACTAGGTTGAATAAGGACCACATAAGCAATGGATCATATTCCGTATGACCGTGGCATATACTATTTAGCAACCCTGAGCGTACACCATATGCATAATACCCGATTAAATGATATCACAGGACTAGTCAACTTTTGTGGCTGCATTCCTACAATCTGCCTACGACAACTACTATAATACACGCATGAATTACGATGACCTATACAATTGGACTGAGCCCGCGTTCACATCGTGACGTTCATGCAATCGGCAGGGAGCATTGGACAAAGTGAATGAATGATAGATTATATTGTTCTCCATACTATCAATGGGAATATACCTGTGTTATAATCAATTAGTAATATGTCTTCCCATAGTGAAAGCTTTTCATTCACGTAATATAATGAATAAATTTAATGTATATATCCATTACTAAACGTACAAATGATTTAGTCCATTTGACTAAGTTATCGTCCTATAGCAAGCACTCCATTGTAATCGGTCTAAGGATGGACGTATTAGGATAGGGTGCATAGGATGTTATATCAGATTCCCAATGTTTACATTTAACCTAGTCCGCATATTGATACCACATCCTAGTATGTACCGTCAACCCGTATGAGTTAATATGAGGAAAATAGTTACATGGTCAATACGTAAATGTCTCCTACATACGTGCCTGTGAAGATGGACCTCCATAGCCAAGTGTCAATCGTATTATATAGTTATCATAAATTGTGGTTATCTGGACTAGCTATAACCATTGGACCTACATAGGGTACGACACTATACCTTGGTTCCTATTTCGTTAGCGATGTGGTTGTTAATACGATATAACAAATATGAAATAGGTATATCTGTAGTAAGTGCCTTTCCGTTACTAGGGACATGGAACCAAGGTATCAAATTGACGACAATCATGGAATAGTACATGGATCTTTAAAAATATTGTGATTGTTATTTAGTAATTGACCATCTATGAACGTATGATTGTAGTCATGGTAACAAGTATAAGGTCTTCAATCATTGGACTAAACACACCGTATGAACATAATCGGCACTCATTTATGTGACGCATAAATCTATTATAGGCTCTCAGATACGTAGGTACATAGGTCTCATTGATATAAGTCCATTAGACCGACTAGAACGTATGTTGGCCCGATATAGGTAGTCCCAACATAAAAGCTCCTATTTGTTAACCGGTCATTCCATCGGCCCCATGGGTGTCCATGACTCATATCCTAGGAACTCATGCATAATATACTCTTGGTATAATGGACTTATATCAATGAGACCTATGTACCTACGACAGCCCGTGTTAATAAATTTCATGTAGGTTGATTAGTGGTTGATAACAGTATGCATGTGTATAGGTTGATGATATAACATTAATAACATTACAAAGGTCATAATATGATTCACGTATATTCGTAGGTCTCGTACGCCTCATATATCCTCGTAGGCCAAACACTCCCTCAAAACCCAACAATTCGGTATATAAAGTTACACATTTTCACATTCAAAACTGAAATTAAGAGGAGATTAATATAAGACTCTCCATGACTATAATTGTATATCCCTACCACCTAATTATTCATGTTCCAGTGATATAGTTGAATACTAGAACATGATGATCCCCTTTACACAAGTCACGATATGAGTTGGACATATGGAAATAACCGTCATACGGTATATTACCATTAACCAATACGCCATAGAACATGATGATCCCCTTTATACGATTGGCTACGTTCATATACTCAAAAGTCCATTGGCCGTAAAATATTAGTCAGGTGAATGCAAATCGTGACCATGTATATTTTCATAACAAACAGGTTATACGGTTACTCTTCTGAAATACTAGTCCAATCGTATAGCACCATCTGGTCGGTCACTAGCACGATTGCGTTCATCCGTATAGGGCCTAGTAAAAGAGGAGCCAATTATAGGACCACTGTCCTCAACTTCACATATAATGCGTATTGAACTGATATGGACTCGACAGATTGTATTCATATTGTAGTATCACATACCAAATATTAGTCCAAGTATATGTGAGCACGTGATTTTTGCCTAACATGAATTACTCCCACAAAATCAAAACAAAAATTGTCTATTTTATGGTGTGTATTTTTTGTGAATTTTTGTGTTATTTTGGTATTTGTTTGCATTTGTATATACGTGATTATATGTGTTTAAATTAATTAAAAAAAATACAAAAATATGTCGTGCTTACATTTCTTATCTAGTTTGAAATTAGGAGTAATTAATTTTATCTTACGAAAACGAAAATAAAAAAAAAATAATAATAATAATAATTCATCTTTTACATTTTTAGCATTTAAATGCCTAATTGTGTGATTTGTATTTAATTGATGTTTAAATTAAGTGTGTTAATTGTTAATATAACTTAATTAGTATTTCTTATAATTTAATTGATTTTGTAGTGTAATTAGAATTTTTGTTTTAATAAATTGAGAATTAAAATTAAAAGAGAAGAAAAAAGGAAATAATTAAGAGAAAAAATCTGATTTGGGCCATGTTTGAAATTGAAATGGAGCCCAAAACTATGCCTCAGCCGCCCCAGCCCAAAATACCCGTTGATCCGTCTCCCCACGCCCGAACCGCCCATTTCCCAATTTTAATCTGGACCGTTGATGGTATTCCATCCAGCGGTCCAGAATTAATTAACCATTTTAATTACCCCAAAACCCCCCCAAACCCGGCTACCCAGACCATTTTCCCATCTCTCCCCAAAATCAAATTAGAGACCCCTCTTCCCCAAACCCTAGCCGCCGCCGGGCTACCCTCACGCCCAAAACCCGGCGGCACGGCGTCGCCGGCCACCCAAACTAACACCCCTGAACCACTAAACCACCCTGAGCATGAATCCATCACCCATATGGCTCGAATCATTCTGTAGCTTCTCGAATATTTGATTGAAAATTCGAGCCAAACAAAAACTTACTCCAACCGAGCCCAAAATCCCACCCTAGCACCTCCATACCACCCTCACGCCCAAACGACCATTGGCCCGTCTCGAATCTGACCGGAAAAGGTCGAGCCCCAAAATTCCCCCTCAAGAACCCTAAAATTTAAAATGACGATTTAGGCCAAATTGATCAAGATTTTGGGGTCCAATGGACTTTATTCGGATTGTTCTCGGTTGAGAACACTTAGATTAAAGATTATTTGACCTCAAAATGGGCGAGCCGAGTTCGAACATTGGTCATTCTGATTTCCCGAGGTAATTTTCCTTTCATTTTGTTCTGTTTGTTGTTTTATCAACATATGTTTACTTGTATAATCTAGCTCATTGGATTGTCTTATTTTTTTTTGTCTTTCGAATTTTTTATCTCTCTTCCTCAAAGACCTTTTTATTTGGTCAATCATTTTCTATTTTCGCGTATTTGATTGTGTATGTTGTAGGATAGATATTCGCTTCGATTGGCGTCGTCGAATAATTAGATTCGTATTTTTTCTGTTTTTGTCCGATAACCATGGTTCACTGGTATTATTCGTCGATTTGTTGTTTGTCGATTCTCACGTGTTGTGATCGATTTAACGAATGTCGTCATTCAAATTCGCGAATTTGTTGTTTGGAATCCCGGGCAGTGGTTCATTGTGGTTTGAATTAAATTGTTCTGTTTGTTGACTGATTCTGTTTATTGAGTCAGCTATTGTTGTTTGTTATAGTTGATATTTCATTGTTTTTGAAGTATCCTCAATTACTTGTATGAGAATGTGTTTAGAACAATGTGGCAGTGAATTGGAATTTGCCTGTTTAAGCCTTGGAATCACTGTTTTATCAGTTTTTATTTGCTATCAATGATACATGTTGTGTTTAATTGAATGCTTGTCTAATCTCGTAGAAATGGTTGTGTGAAACCTCAGGCATTGCTTTGTTTTGCTTTGAATCGAACTGTTCTGTTTAGTCGTATGATTCTGTTGATTAAGCTTAGGAAGTATGGATTGGATATAGTTGTATTTCCAATGGGACTTTAAGGAAAATATAGCTGTAACTCTAATAGGATTTTAAGGAGAAATTAGTTGTAATTCTGATAAGTTTCAGAAATTGAAACTAACAACCAAGTTTCAAAGAGTGCAATGCACATGGAATGACTAATGGAACCTGCTGGACAGCAGGTTATGCCATTAATTTCTGCCTTTCAGAGTTTTTAATTAAAAAAGCCATACGTATACAACTGAAAAGTGAAGAAAAGGTAAAAGAACATAGGCTGGACAGATCTGAAACTGAAAAAGGAAGGGATATTGCTTTGGATCTCTAGGCTATAAAAGGAGGACACTAACACTCACAAAAACACTCACTGGAACATTCACACACACAGAGAAATACTGAAAAATAGAAATACATTCCTACAGATTTTGAGAGCCTTGAAAACACACATCTGACAGTGAACACTCTCTGAAATATACACAAACTGCTTCACAAATACAATCACTGGCATAACACATTGAGAATAGAAACACACACTCACATTGACACTCACTGGCAGAACACTCACATTTAGAATTCCAAGTTGATTTTGAAACAATTCTGGGAACTTTTGGTGGCTGTTTTGATGCTGTTTTGGATTTGATTATCATTCAATCTTTGGTTAGCTGAGTTGGTTGGGGTTTCTTCCGTTTGAAAGTGTTGGTTACTGCTAGTTGTTGTTGGTGTTGCTGTTTTCTGTTAGCTGTTACTGTCGGAATACTGCGATTGACCTTTTTCTTCATCCTTTGAATTCCTATTTTCAGGTACACAATTTGGATTTCGTTGTTGATATTAGACTTGAATTAATCTGGAAATAAGAATGCCCTGCTGATTTTATGCATTGGATCACTGTCTGTTAGCTTCAAATTTAGATTAAATCTTCTATATGTGTACATTAGCTTTTGTAAAGCATATTTGGATAACTAGAACCGCTGCATGCTTTGATTTAAATCATGGGCTGAAATTAAGTCGCATTTTTGATTAGCATGTAAATCTATTTAATTTTAGTGCTACGTTTGAATCATTGTCACATGTTTGTAACAAACTAAATTTTAAATAGAGTTTGAGTTAGTTTTGCAATAAGCATGCTTTATAAGTTTTTGTAGCAACAATGGTTCGTAGTAAAACTTTAGTGTTGGGACAAATTTAATTCCCTCAAAAGCCTGTAATAATAGTGGTGGTTTCAAAGACAAAACTTTAGAGTTAACTTGGCAATTCGTTAGTAAGTATCAACTGTCCTAATTTTACAAGTCACGCGCAAATAAATTCTCGATCTAGTTCGGCATTAGAGTTCAAAAGAATGTGTTAAAATCAGGATGTATACACTCGTATCTCGATTAAGAGCTTTTATTTGAACCAAATGCAGTCTTTTTAAGAGCTTTTTATTTGGCCCTAAGAAAATAAGTCATGGGATAAGGAATTATTTTGCACATGTTTAAATTAGAAAAAATGACAAAACTGTGCGTCTTTACATAAATTGAATTCTTGTTTAATCTAGAAATCAATCTTTTTTTTTGTTTTTGATAGTTTCAAAGTAATCCGGATACCCTTTTATTTCACCTATTTGTCAAAATTCGAGTCTATGTTGTAATTAATCTTTCTTTTGGCATGGTTTCAAATTAACAGAGCGGTTTAAAGTTTAATTAGAGCGTATAATTTATAAACATGTAAAAAATCAGGTATTTTTAGCCATTTATAATAAATGAAGCGACCGTGCTAGAACCACGGGATCCGGGGGTGCCTAACACCTTCCCTCGGGTCAACAGAATTCCTTACTTAGAATTTCTGGTTCGCAGACTTCATTTGGAAAGTCGAAAAATTTCCTCGATTCGGGATTTAAATAATCGGTGACTTGGGACACCATAATTTATTCCAAGTGGCGACTCTAAAAATAAATAAAATAATCCCGTTTCAAACATTGTCACTTAAATTGGAAAAACTCCCTTGTGCTTCTACCGGGTAGCGGACGCGCCAAAAGGAGGTGTGACAGCTCTGGCGACTCTGCTGGAGATTACAAATCCAGAACTACTGGTTCAGGGTTTAAGAATTCGAGCTTTGAATAATTATTTTATTTGGCTTATTTATTATCTGAATTTATTACATGTTTATATTTTATATGCTAAATGTTGCTTTACCGCTTTGATATTTCGTGAACTGTATATAAATTGTGCCGATACCCATTTTTCTCTTTTCTGAGTCTTTTGAAATATAATACCGGGCATTTGCTGGACATAGCCCGTTTTTCTCAAGATAGTCGTGGTGCTTGGCACCCGGTGAAGGATTTTATAGTCACACATGTTTAGGCGGAGAGTTTGTCAATCAAGCCGGAAAGCCATGCTACCGGTGCACTGACACTCTTCGGCTCGAGTTGTCCGCTCGAGTTAAAGCCAGTCTAGATACTTTTTCCAACAGGATGATGACTTAGAATAACAAAACCTTATGTCGGATCCCCGATAGGAACGTTTATTTGCATCATGTGCATATTTGACTTAGGAGGCTCAACACAGGGGTTGGGCATGTCTAGGACAGGTGTACCTGAAACAAAAAGACCAACTTGTTGCATCTTTTTGTGTGCATTTATTTGTTTCGATCTTACATGCCGACCGGTTTGTTAAAAAAGAGGAAGAAGTGGAAAACGTCAAGGTATATAGTCAAAATAGTTTTATGGAAAATAGTTAGCTCTTTGAAAATAAATTCTGAAAAAATGCAAAAAAAAAAAATTCCAAATAAATTTTCTTAATTTTACGAAAATAGTTAGTTCTTTAAAAAATAAATTCTGAAAAAAAAAAAGAAAAATGCCAAAATTCCAAATAAATTTTCTTAATTTTATGAAAATAGTTAGTTCTTTAAAAATAAATTCTGAAAAAAAAAATGCAAAAAAAAAAATTCCAAATAAATTTTCTTAATTTTACAAAAATAGTTTAGTTTCTTTGAAAATAATTTTCAAATAAATTTTCTTAGTTCCTTTGAAAATAATTCGTTTTAGAAATGTTGTTTAAAATAGTTTGTTTTCTTTTCTTAAAATGATTTAGTCCTTTTATTTTCGAACTACGCAAGTTTGATTCTCACCAAACATGAGATACGTAGGCAACCCATATCGGGCTCAACTAATACTGATTTTTTTTTAAGGAAAACAATAATAAAAATATTAGAATTAGGATTTTTGTTCTTAGTCGAGAGTTAGGAAATTTTGCAAAAATAGCCAAACGCCTCAAAAGGGCGCCGGAGGACTAATTTCGCAAAACGGAATATAGACATCACACTGGTATCCTGTTATACAGCCTTCAAATCTTCTTCAAGTGCTGAAAGGCCGTATTAACAAGATTCGTTTTTTTATATATAATAAAAAAAAAATTTTAAAAAAAAAAAATCTTAAATCCATTTTTTATCTTTTCTAGGATCAACATGACTTCCTCGCAACGAATCGGCCAGAAAAGGGTGAGAGACGAAATGCCACCTATGTTCATGGTCCAGGACAAAACCCCGGATCGGCTCCGTAAATGGTGGACTAGTTTTTCAGCTTGGGAAAGAAATCAAGTTCACAAGCACCTCAAGTTTCTTCCGGACATCATGACGATAAAACCGGATAAAAATGTGATCAGAGCTTTAGTGAGTTTTTGGGACTCAACAAGCAATGTGTTCAGATTCCGGGATTGCGAAATGACACCCACTTTGGAAGAATTGGGCGGACTCACGGGGCTCGGAAGAGATTTGCACAAGATGAGACCTGCAGCTCCTAGGCAGATGGGTGTGAATAACTTCTTGAAAAAGCTATGTCTCCGGCGGGTTCCCCTCGGTTGTCTGGAGAACGGTTGGGTGCCACTAGATTATCTCTACGACATATTTGGTGATAAGGAAGGGTTTGAGAAATTCTTAAACGTTGAATTTGTTAACCAGCTAAATTATGACGCCTGGGGAGATTTAAGAATCTATGCTTTTATGATCGCTTTTTGGGAACCATGGTTTTTCCCGAACGTGGCGGACGCATCAGAATCCGTTTAGCTGCGGTGGTCTCATATCTACAGAGCAACGAGGAACACACTGTTCTTCCGATGATACTAGGAGACATCTTCCGGGCCTTAACTCGGTGCCAAGAAGGACAAGATTATTTTGAAGGCTGCAATATCTTATTACAAATGTGGTTTATAGAACATCTCTATCATCACCCGATTGTGATAAACTTCAAAGCAGATTGGTTGAATTATATTCGCTTGTCATACAAACAGAGCCGCCCGTTGTAACCTTCCGGAAGACTTGAGGACTTGGCAAGAACTTCTCAACTCTTTGAGAGCAGATCAACTTACCTGGAATTATTATTGGTTCCCTTCCGCCAAAATCATGCATATGTCGACATACCGCCCATTCTACATACTAATGGGTTTCAGGGGTTTCCAACCATATGCCCCGCTACGTGTCATGCGGCAGTTGGGAAGAGAAGAGAAAAGGGCCCCAATTGAGGATATGCGATCATTTGTATGGGAATTTGTGACAGAAGAGACCCCGAGGGAGACTTATGCACAGAAGGTATGGTTCGGTAGTCGACTCTCCGACATCAACGAGATGGTTGCCGATCGGGAACATGGAGAAGTGAGTCTCGCTTATCTTGAATGGTTCCACAACCAACCAATACCAGAGCAAAAGTCAGAAAGGTCAGTGAAGTATGCTGTCGATTGGGAGAGAGAAATAGAAGCCAGAGTTAGGGAGGTTGAGCATGAGACAGCGCAAAATTTCCAATCTTGCATCAACACTTTAAAAGAAGACAAAGGAATTCTGGAAGCGGCCATGGACATACAACAGGCTGACTTCGATCGGGAAAGGGCCAGCTGGGAGGAGGAAAGAGAAACACTCCAAACTCAAATTCGAGAGATGCAATTGGCCGCAGAGAGGTCAAGGAGGAGTCGGAGTGATCAGATGCTGATAAATGATTTGGAAAGGAAAGTCTTTGAACACCAAGAAGACTTGGAGAAGGCAAAAGCGGCTTTGGTTGCAGTCCGGACAAAATGGAAGAGAGCAGCCCACCAAGAAGCACTCCGTCTACAACAAGTAGAGAAAGACTATGATACAATCATCGTTGATTTGAGAAAGGCAAACGCCACTCTTAGAGAGCGAGCTCTCAGACAAGTCCAGGATGTTAAAGCAGATAAAGACCGTTGTCACAACTTGATGGCGCGGATGGAAAGGCAAATAGGCAGGCTCTTGGACCATATCTCCGGCAACTTTCAAGTATTAGGGGCAAAGAACAGACACATAGGGCAGCTGCTCAGAGAAAAAGACATAATCAGAACCAGGATCAATGAGATCGGGCACTACATTACTATGAGGTGTTTGAACTGCGAACGAGTACCTCGGCCGGCCCTCTTTTCTTCAATCATGGAATGTGTCCACCAAGTCATGGCAGAATTGGGAAGCATACAGAAAGATCTTACCCCAAGAACTGCAGCAAGACCAAACAACGCTCCCGGGCGCAAAGATTCGAGGCACTGGAATATGCTTAGAAGAGTCTGTTGTTTTAGAGTCTGTTTGTCTTTTTAAAAGTTTTTCTCCATTGTTGTCATTTTGCAAGTGTTTTAAGTTTAAGGTTTGTTGGAATAAAATTCATGAACATTTCATTCATATCTTATGTCTTTTGTTTCCGAACTACGCCCGGTCTGATTCATGCGGGGACATGATACGTAGGCAATCCACATAAGATTCGACCATCACTAAAAAATAAATAAATAAAAATAAAAATAAATATAAAAAAAAAGGGGGGGGGGAGGAAGTTAAGAGAAAAAGAAGATCGATGAAGGATGAAAGCGAAAGAAAATACAAACCGGAATGACGCATCGCAAACGAATACATATAGCAACATTATCACCTGTATAAGTGCATCACACCCAACGTGAGATTACTTATCTGTTATGTTGTTTCAGACTAACCGTTTGTTTGCCAAACTCCAGGTTTTAGTAAAAGTGGTTGACTTTGCGGTAATCTGGCACCACATTCGTACTTCACAAGGTCCAAACGAAAAGTTCGGCAGCCTGAAAGTACTCATTCCTATTTTACTAGATCAAAGAAGGGTTCCGACATGTCTTCAGAAATGCCTTTAGTAACCATTCCCGGTTCAGAAGAAAGCTCATTGACAACCATCCCGGCTACTGAGTCGGCAGCTTTGGAGGAGAACAGAATGTTGCGTTGCCGCATGCTCGAGATGTTGGACGATTGGAACAACGGGAAAGAGCCCCGAGTCTGATCCCTGGGTTCCCTGAAATTCTTCTCAGGTCAAGCGGAATTTCAAATACCCCCATCAATTATCCGCCTACTCTATTCGGGTATTCCAATGCTACAAACCTCTCTGAATCACCCTCCACATCCCATCCTCGGGTGACACCACATGATACATCTGCAAGAACGTCGGTTGAGTTGCCAGCTCCAATCACAACGCACCCCACCGCACATGCCCCTTTCTTCGACTCCTCATCCTTTACATTCCCAGCACCACCGCTTACACGGGACCATACCCAGGTTGCAGCCAATACATATTCTCAGCCGCCTCGATATGAGTTTCTACCAAGCCAAAATCCAAAGGCCCCCGAGCAGGATGAGATGGCAAAAAGAATGAGGAGTTTGGAACAAAGCTTGAAGAACATGCAAGGTCTGAGTGGACAGAAAAGTGTATCTTACGCCGATCTGTGCATGTTCCCGCACGTCCACTTGCCATTAGGTTTTAAGACACCAAAGTTCGAAAAGTATGACGGGCATGGCGACCCCATTACTCATTTGAAGAAATACTGCAATCAATTGCGGGGTGCCGGCGGCAGGGAAGAATTGTTGATGGCATACTTCGGAGAAAGTTTGGTCGGAATAGCATCGGAATGGTATATGGATCAAGACATATCTCGATGGCACATCTGGGATGATCTGGCCAGAGATTTTGTGAAACAGTTCCAATACAACATCGATATTGCGCCAGGCAGGAATTCTTTATCGAACTAAAAGAAGAAGCCCTCAGAAAGCTTCAGAGAATATGCCATCAAATGGCGAGAGCAAGCATCCAGGGTGAAACCCCCTATGGACGAAATTGAAATGGTCACGACTTTTCTCCAAGCTCAAGAGCCAGACTACTTTCAAAATATGATGTCGGCGATGGGAAAACCTTTCGCCGAAGCAATCAAGATCGGAGAAATGGTAGAAAATGGCTTGAAAACGGGGCGAATTTTGAGTCAAGCGGCCATTCGGGCAACTTCCCAAGCCATCCAAGGCGGGTCTGGAGGGATGCCTAGAAGCAAGAAAAAAGAGAAAACTGCCATGGCGACAATAGAAGATAGGAGATATCGGACTTCAAGATAGGTATTCTCCGACAGGGCCCCCCAGCATTACTATCCACCTCACGGCATGGCTTATGCTCCTCCGCCTCCACCTTTTGCAGTCATGAACATTCAACCTCTGGCACGGCCACAGCCACCAGCCAACAGGAATCCACCTCCTTTCCAGAGAAACCAACCCCCTTACCCAAACCAGTATAATCCACGGCCAAACAACACCCGACACCGTGAGCAACCCAAAATGAGCTTTACACCGATTGGGGAGCCATATTCCACTCTTTTCCCGAAACTCAGGCAAGAAAACCTATTGCAGCCCGTTCCGCAGAACAGGCAGAATCCAGGACTCTCCTGCCTACCAGAGGGGGATATACTGTGCATATCATTCAGGTGTTGAAGGACACAGTACTGACAATTGTTGGACGTTGAAGAAGGCAGTGCAAGAATTGATCAATCAGGGGAGGATCGTCTTCGCAGATGAAGACATCCCAAATGTGACAAACAACCCATTACCAGCCCACAACAACGGGCCGTTGATTGGAATGATTTGTGACGACAAGGAATTTGACCCAGCTTTGAAAGCGATAATCGCCATCGCCAACATAGAGAAGCGGCCTGAGGCTCCCCCGAAACAAGAGAAAATGGGGAAAAAGTTTGAAGTTCTTGAAACCAGATCTGAAAAGACGATTGAATTGAAAGCATCGTCTCAGAAGAGCGGAGTCCTTTACCTCCCACGAGGTAGAGTGGAAAAGCCATTGTCCATAGGCGCCCCCAAGAAGTTCCACTTAAAGAGAGAAGCATCAATGTATGTACCAAAGGGAACTTATGTGGCCTGAAAACCAGATGAACCTGTGGTTATTGCACGCGTGCAACAAAAACCAATGACAGATCCGTCCGCAGTACCCTGGAGCTACCAACGAACACTTGTTACGCGCAAAGGGAGAGAGATTGCGGGAAATTCATCTGAGAGCGTCCTAGGGCAGAAATACTTAAACACACAGGAAGTAAATAACGCCACAGAAAGGCGTTTCCCGTCAAAGAAACCTGTAAGTGCCGAAGAGGCAGAGGTCTTTTTTCAAAAGATGCAAATGCCTGATTATGAGGTGATAGACCAACTGCGTAAATGCCCAGAGCAGGTGTCGATGTTGTCCCTTCTAATGAAGTCTACTGGACATCAAAAGGTTTTGTTAAAAGTCTTGAATGAGGCGTATGTGCCTATTGAGACTTCATCCGAACAACTTGAAAGAATGACAGAGAGGTTCTTCGCGATCAATCAGATATCTTTCAGTAAAGCCGATTTGCCTTTGGAAGGTGCCGCCCACAATAAAGCTTTGCATTTGACTGTCAAAAGCGAAGGCTACTACATGAAAAGGGTCATGGTTGATGGGGGTTCGGGGGTGGACATATGCCCGCTTTCCACTTTAGGCCGCATAGGAATCGGAGCTGAAAGGATTCGGCCTAACAACATATGTGTGCGAGCTTTTGACGGTGTAAAAAGAGACACCGTCGGAGAGATTGATGTAATTATGACCATCGGCCCGGTGGACTTCGAAGTGACATTCCAAGTTTTGGATATGGATACTTCTTACAATTTTCTTCTAGGGAGACCATGGATTCATGCGGCCGGAGCTGTGCCCTCTACCCTCCATCAGATGTTGAAATTTGAGCACAAGGGACAAGAGATTGTCGTCCACGGTGAAGACGAGCAATCAATTTATCGAGATCCATCCATCCCTTGCTTGGAAGCGGAAGCGGGAAGCGAAAACATTGTCTATCAAGCTTTCGAGATTGTGTTGGCAAATCAACGCGAAGAAGGGAACCCTCTCCCCCAACCTTTTTTGTCTAATGCCTCCATCATGGTGGCGAAAGAAATGATTAAACATGGCTTCCGGCCAGGAAAAGGTTTGGGAAAGTCCCTACAAGGAGTGCCGAAGCTGATAACTTTACCTGTAGCTGAAAAGTTTTTCGGAGTGGGCTTTCGCCCAACCCCTGAAGATGAAAGATGGGCCAACAAGAGAAAGGAGAAAGGATGGGTTCTGCCGCAACCATTGCCACATCTGTACCAAACTTTTGTCCGACCAAGGTACAGTGAAGAAGAAGAAGACGAGGTCTTTACAGCGGAGGAAATTGAAGACATATGTGGGGCGATGAGGCAAATGCTCTATGATGTTAATATGGTCCAATCGGGAGAAGGAACAAGCACCGCTGAGGTGCTGTATGTGGGCCCTGAAGCTAAATTGCAAAATTGGAAAGCCACACCCTTCCCAATCAGGCGGGAGTTCTGGTAGATTTGTCCTGTCGTTTTTCTTCATCACAAGTTACTTCAGGACGTAGCTTGGATGTTTTTCTTTGTTTTCCTGTATTTTGGTTTCCCCAATGTAATTTTGTTTGTTTTCAGAAAATTCCAAGAAAATAAAATAAATATTTCCTTATTTTGCACTCTTTCTAATTTTGTTATTTATTCTTCCTTTTTCAGTCCTAATAATGCGGCTTTAAATAACATGACATGCTTGCGGCACTCATGCTCAAATCCGAACACGCCACCTAATCTGGAAATAATGAACCAAGAATCGGAATACGATGAAGACGAGGCTTTTAGGAAAATAAATCGAGAATTGGAACATTTCGAGAATAAACCTAAGCTAAACTTGAATGACACCGAACCGGTTAATTTGGGAACTGATGAAGAGGTCCGAGAGACCAAGATAAGCATCCACACAGGATGAGAAAACACGAGATGCAATAATCCAACTCTTGTTTGAATTTAAAGACGTGTTTGCTTGGTCTTACGACGACATGCCAGGATTAGGAGCTCACCTAGTGGTGCACAAATTACCAATCTACCCTGACTGTCGCCCGGTGCAACAGAAACAAAGAAAGTTCAAGACTGACATCAGTGATAAAATCAAAGAAGAAATCACTAAGCAGTTGAAAACCGGGGTAATTCGAGTGGTACAATACACCGCGTGGTTGGCTAATGTTGTGCCCGTGCCAAAGAAGGACGGAAAAACTCGAGTATGTGTTGACTACCGAGCTTTGAATAAAGCGAGTCCTAAAGATAACTTTCCTTTACCGAACATCCACATCCTTGTTGATAATTATGCCAAACATGAGATACAGTCATTTGTGGATTGTTATGCGTGATATCATCAAGTGTTGATGGATGAAGAGGACGCCGAGAAGACTGCTTTTACCACACCTTGGGGGACTTACTATTACCGAGTCATGCCATTCGGCTTGAAAAACGCAGGAGCAACATACATGAGAGCTATGACTGCCATTTTCCACGACATGATGCACCAGGAAATAGAGGTGTACGTGGATGATGTAATCATCAAATCCAGAACTCAAGGCGATCATGTGCGAGACTTGAGGAAATTCTTTGAGAGGTTGCGGAAGTACGATTTGAAACTAAATCCGGCCAAATGCGCTTTTGGAGTCCCGTCAGGTAAACTTTTGGGTTTCATAGTCAGTAGAAGAGGTATTGAATTAGATCCCACAAAGATAAAATCCATCCGGGATTTACCTTCTCCCAGAACAAAGAAAGATGTAATGAGTCTTCTAGGCCGACTGAACTACATCAGTAGGTTCATCGCTCAGTTGACTTCCACATGTGAACCCATATTCAAGTTGTTGAAGAAAGACGCTGCAATCAAATGGACAATCGAATGCCAAGAGGCTTTTGACAAGATCAAAGAATATTTGTCAAACCCTCCAGTCTTAGTCCCGCCAGAGCCAGGGAGACCTCTTTTCTTGTATTTAACAGTCTTGGAAAACTCTTTTGGTTGTGTTCTCGGACAACGTGATACGACGGAGAAGAAAGAGCAGGCGATTTACTACCCGAGCAAGAAATTCACTAGCTATGAGGTCAACTACACTTTGCTGGAAAGAACGTGTTGTGCTTTAACTTGGGTCGCTCAGAAATTGAGACACTACCTCCAAGCCCATACGACTCACCTCATTACTCGGTTGGATCCTTTGAAGTATATATTCCAGAAACCGATGCCCACCGGAAGATTGGCAAAGTGGCAAATCCTGCTCACTGAGTTTGACATAGTCTATGTCACTCGCACGGCAATGAAGGCCCAAGCATTGGCGGACCATTTGGCCGAGAACCCGATCGACGAAGAGTATCGACCATTGAATACCTACTTTCCTGATGAAGAGGTAAATACGACAGAAGTTGTTGCAGAGGACAGTCATGCTTGGAAAATGTTTTTCGATGGGGCGGTAAACGCTAAAGGTGTAGGGATTGGGGCAATCTTGATCTCTCCTGCTGGTCAACATTACCCGGCCACGGCTAGGCTCCGTTTCTTCTGCACGAACAATACGGCTGAGTATGAAGCTTGTATCATGGGCATGAACATGGAAATTGATCAGGGCGTCGAAGATTTGTTGATCATGGGAGATTCAGATCTAATTATCAAACAATCTCAAGGTGAATGGGAAACTCGGGACGTTAAACTCCTCCCTTACCGACAACACATGAATATTCTTGGCAAGCGATTTGCATCGATAGAATTCAGGTATATCCCACGATGTCACAATGAATTAGCTGACGCACTTGCCACTTTAGCTTCAATGCTACCTTATCCGGGCAACGCCCATGTCAATCCCTTGGAAATTCAAATCAGGGAAAGCCACGGTTATTGCAATGCAATCGAAGAAGGACCGAGCGTCAAGCCATGGTATTACGATATCGGGAGATTTCTGAAAACGCAAGAATACCCAGAACATGCTACTGGAGATCAAAAGAGGACCATTAGGAGACATGCAGGTGGTTTCTTTTTGAGCGGCGAGGTCATGTACAAAAGAACCCCAGATCTTAACCTTTTAAGATGTGTTGATGCCGAAGAAGCAGGAAGGATCATGCGCGAAGTACATGCAGGAGTATGCGGACCTCATATGAATGGGTATGTCTTAGCCAAGAAAATCCTTCGAGCGGGTTATTATTGGATGACCATGGAGAAGGATTGTTTCGGTTTTGTCCGAAAATGCCACCAATGCCAGGTACATGGAGATCTGATTCATGCACCTCCAACTGAGTTGCATCCTATGTCAGCACCGTGGCCATTTGTCGCTTGGGGAATGGATGTCATCGGCCCGATTGAGCCGAAAGCTTCAAATGGACACCGATTCATATTGGTGGCTATCGATTACTTCACAAAATGGGTCGAAGCCGTCACTCTCAAATCAGTCACCAAGAAAGCGGTGGTGGATTTTGTACACTCAAATCTTATCTGTCGTTTTGGTATACCCGCAACTATCATCACGGACAATGCTGCGAATTTGAACAGTCATTTGATGGAAGAAATATGCGAGCAATTCAAAATAACGCATAGGAACTCCACCCCTTATCGGCCCAAAGCCAATGGTGCCGTGGAAGCAGCAAACAAAAACATTAAGAAGATTTTGAGAAAGATAATCCAAAGTTCTAGACAATGGCATGAACAATTACCGTTCGCTTTATTGGGATACCGTACTACAGTACGCACATCGGTAGGAGCAACTCCATACCTGCTAGTCTATGGAACCGAGGCTGTGATACCGGCAGAGGTAGAAATTCCTTCGCTTCGTACAATTGTTGAAGCAGAGATTGAAGATAGCGAGTGGGTTAAGACTCGTTTGGAACAATTAACTTTGATCGATGAAAAGCGAATGGTTGCGGTCTGTCATGGACAACTGTACCAACAAAGAATGGCTCGTGCTTACAACAAGAAAGTACGACCGAGAAATTTCGAAGTAGGTCAGTTGGTTTTAAGACGCATTCTTCCACATCATGAGGAAGCGAAAGGAAAATTCGCTCCTAATTGGAAAGGACCATACATCATCAGGAAGATACTGCCAAGAGGAGCATTATACTTGGGAGACATGGAAGGAAAAGATCCTGAAACGGCTGTGAATGCAGATGCTGTGAAAAGGTATTATGTCTGAACTTGCTTCAATGAGGTCCTCACAAATCGAAATGATTGAAGGCTTTTATTCCCGCTACCCAAACACTACCAACCTTTTTTGTAAACCCTTTGAGTCGGTTACCTTTCTTTGGCTACCCTCTTTGGAATCCAAACCAAACAAAAAAAAAAAAAAAAAAAAAAAAAAAACAAACAAATTTCCTGAACTACGTTCTAACTTGATTCCGAAAGGATACGTAGGCAACCTCTCCCTGAGGTTCAGTCACACCAAACCAAAATCCCAATTTCCCAAAAGTTGAAACTGGGGCAGATGATATTGTCGATTCGGTTTAAGATCCGTCAAGATGATTCCAAAGTTGTAATTTTGTCTACAATTCTTGTTACCCGAACCGAGTACAAGTCCTTCAAGATCGATTGGAAGTTGTGAAAACATCATTGTTGCTATCCGAGGTTCCTGGAATGAAAAGAAATAAAATGAGAGAGTCTTATTGGTGAAAACCTTCGGGCACCATAAGACGATGGAAGTAGAGAAATACAAAATGAGAGAGCTCGTTGGTAAAAACACGCAAACAGTGCTATCTGGCGATGGTGAGAAGAGAAATGAGAGAGGTCGATTGGCGAAAACCCGCAAAAGGGCGCTATCAACTGAAAAGTTTGTTTCACCACGAGAGGTCCTGGCACGGCTCCTTAACTCGGAAATATAGACCCATTTTGGTTCACAAGAAAATGGGAGTTTTGTGATGATCAAGCATCTGGTCCGAGGAGCATGTCATGTTGGTTAAAGTCAGCATATACCTCAGATAAGTCCTTCTTTTTTCCCTCGAAAGGGACTCCTCTATCTTTGATACGTTTTTCCATTCTTTGATTCATTCTTCTTCTTTGAATCCCTTTCGGTTTAATTTTAATTCTGAAACTATTACAAAGGAAGGTGATAGGACCGGTTTTACAGGACTCCGCCTGGTAAAGAAGAAAAGAAAAAACAGCCTCAGTGGTGTATTGTTACAATCCACGATTGGATCGTAATGATCGATTGTTTCCAAAGAAAAGGAGTTTAGAAAGGAAACGGAAATCAAAGGCTAAGGTCTTAGAAGAGACATAATAAGGCAGAAGGATAGAACCCACGCGGAAAATTCTCGTGGAATTCCGGAAATGAACCCGGTCAGTTTGAAAGGAAGTCACCCCAAAGACAATTGGTAGCAAACTTCTCAATGGAAATGGGGAAACGATCAAGCAATGAAGATAATCAAGACCGTAAAGTCAACCACTTTTTTTTAACTGATAAAATGTTCTTTGTTGAAAGCAGGTATGTTTAATTGTGCAAGAAGAAGGTACAACTCGAAGAAGTGAAATACGCAAGCTTTGAAATGGCTTTGGAACAAGAAAAACACATAAAAAGGGTAAGTTTCTTTTTAAGAGATTTATCTTATGCATTTGTTGATGGTTAAAAAGAAAGCCTAAAAGAAGGCCCCAAAAAGAAGAATAAAAGAAAATGAAAATTCCGAAAAGAAAATCAAATCATATCAGTCCAATATCTGTTTGGACCCCGGTCAGAAAAACCGAGGGTCTTTCCGGCCAAAAAACCGAGGATCTGACGGCCAAAAAACCGTTAGATATTGTTTGAATTCCGGCCAGAAAGCCGTGAAACTTTTATCCCCGGTCAAAAAACCGAGGATCTCTCCCAGTCAGAAAACTGCGGAGCCATTTACTTTTACCCCGGCCAAAAAACCGAGGATCTGACGGCCAAAAAACCGTTAGATATTGTTTGAATTCCGGCCGGAAAGCCGTGAAACTTTTATCCCCGGTCAAAAAACCGAGGATCTCCCCCAGTTAGAAAACTGCGGAGCCATTTACTTTTACCCCGGCCAAAAAACCGAGGATCCGACGGCCAAAAACCGTTAGATATTGTTTGAATTTCGGCTAGAAAGCCGTGAAACTTTTCTTCCCGGTCAGAAAACCGAGGATCTCCCAGTAAAAAACTGCGGAGCCATTTACTTTTACCCCGACCAAAAAACCGAGGATCCGACGGCCAAAAAACCATTAGATATTGTTTGAATTCCAGCCAGAAAGCCGTGAAACTTTTATCCCCGGTCAAAAAATTGAGGATCTCCCAGTCAGAAAACTGCGGAGCCATTTACTTTTACCCCGGCCAAAAAACCGAGGATCCGACGGCCAAAAAACCGTTAGATATTGTTTGAATTCCGGCCGGAAAGCCGCGAAACTTTTATCCCCGGTCAGAAAACCGAGGATCTCCCCAGTCAGAAAACTGCGGAGCCATTTACTTTTACCCGGCCAAAAAACCGAGGATCTGACGGCCAAAAAAACCGTTAGATATTGTTTGAATTCCGGCCAGAAAGCCGTGAAACTTTTATCCCGGTCAAAAACCGAGGATCTCCCCAGTCAAAAAACTGCGGAGCCATTTACTTTTTCCTCGGCCAAAAAACCGAGGATCTGACGGCCAAAAAATCGTTAGATATTGTTTGAATTCCGGCCAGAAAGCCGTGAAACCTTTCTACAAAATCCCGGCCAGAAAGCCGTTGAACGTTTGTGAAACCTGATGAGCCATTTACTTTTACCCCGGCCAAAAAACCGAGGATCTGACGGCCAAAAAACCGTTAGATATTGTTTGACTTCCAGCCAGAAAGCCGTGAAACTTTTATCCCCGATCAAAAAACCGAGGATCTCTCTCAGTCAGAAAACTGCGGAGCCATTTACTTTTACCCCGGCGAAAAAACCGAGGATTTGACGGCCAAAAAACCGTTAGATATTGTTTGAATTCCGGTCAGAAAGCCGTGAAACTTTTATCCCCGGTCAAAAAACCGAGGATCTCCCCAGTCAAAAACTGCGGAGCCATTTACTTTTACCCCGGCCAAAAAACTGAGGATCTGACGGCCAAAAAACCGTTAGATATTGTTTGAATTCCGGCCAGAAAGCCGTGAAACTTTTATCCCGGTCAGAAAACCGAGGATCTCCCAGTCAGAAAACTGCGGAGCCATTTATTTTTACCCCGGCCAAAAACCGAGGATCTGACGGCCAAAAAACCGTTAGATATTGTTTTAATTCCGGCCAGAAAGCCGTGAAACCTTTCTACAGAATCCCGGCCAGAAAGCCATTGAACGTCTGTGAAACCATGATTTTCTTACCCAATACCGAAGAGTCTTTTTAATCACTTTCTGTGTCACAGCTAACTCACGAAATTTTCCTAGCAAAACTAGGGCAGAAAAATTTCGTTCGTTTGTTTGTTTTGCTTGTCTAAATAGGTTTGACCTCGGGACGCAAGGATCGAGATAACCTACAAATGGAACATCAATCCAGAGTGAAGAAAAGAAGAAAAGGACCAAAAGAAAAGAGTTCAAATATTGGAGTAAACAAAAGCGCGGATTGCTCAGAAGATGATTGAAGTAACAAGCTCCGCCGACTCCGTTTCACTCAATGTCACAGAAATAAACAAGCACGTACAGCTTGTTGAGCATCAAAGATTCAGATCGAGGTCTACAGCAAATCAGCTAAGATTCAAGATCAGTTCTTCAAGAGAATTATAGATAGGAATCTTGTAACTCATAGTTTGATAGCATAACTAGTTCAGCTTTAATTTCCTTTTGATGTAATAAGGAGGTCAGTGAGCAGTAAGCAGCAACAGCAGCAACGATGGCAACAGTAACAGCAAGGTGTCAGTCCACGGTAGTCCCAGCTACCAAAACTTCCCGAACTACATTGACCCGATTCCTGTTTAGCCCAGGATATGTAGGAGGCCTCCGAAGCAAAGGCTCGGTCAAACTCTTTCAAAGTGCTTCCCACGGAGTATTCAAACGGGCAAAAATCGCTCGTATTTGCTCATTTATCTTTGCACGAAAACTCTTCATGGTTTCCGCGCAAAGAGGGCAGCTGTGAGCACGTGATTTTTGCCTAACATGAATTACTCCCACAAAATCAAAACAAAAATTGTCTATTTTATGGTGTGTATTTTTTGTGAATTTTTGTGTTATTTTGGTATTTGTTTGCATTTGTATATACGTGATTATATGTGTTTAAATTAATAAAAAAAAATACAAAAATATGTCGTGCTTACATTTCTTATCTAGTTTGAAATTAGGAGTAATTAATTTTATCTTACGAAAACGAAAATCAAAAAAAAAAATAATAATAATAATAATAATTCATCTTTTACATTTTTAGAATTTAAATGCCTAATTGCGTGATTTGTATTTAATTGATGTTTAAATTAAGTGTGTTAATTGTTAATATAACTTAATTAGTATTTCTTATAATTTAATTGATTTTGTAGTGTAATTAGAATTTTTGTTTTAATAAATTGAGAATTAAAATTAAAAGAGAAGAAAAAAGGAAATAATTAAGAGAAAAAATCTGATTTGGGCCATGTTTGAAATTGAAATGGAGCCCAAAACTATGCCTCAGCCGCCCCAGCCCAAAATACCCGTTGATCCGTCTCCCCACGCCCGAACCGCCCATTTCCCAATTTTAATCTGGACCGTTGATGGTATTCCATCCAACGGTCCAGAATTAATTAACCATTTTAATTACCCCAAAACCCCCCCAAACCCGGCTACCCAGACCATTTTCCCATCTCTCCCCAAAATCAAATTAGAGACCCCTCTTCCCCAAACCCTAGCCGCCGCCGGGCTACCCTCACGCCCAAAACCCGGCGGCACGGCGTCGCCGGCCACCCAAACTAACACCCCTGAACCACTAAACCACCCTGAGCATGAATCCATCACCCATATGGCTCGAATCATTCTGTAGCTTCTCGAATATTTGATTGAAAATTCGAGCCAAACAAAAACTTACTCCAACCGAGCCCAAAATCCCACCCTAGCACCTCCATACCACCCTCACGCCCAAACGACCATTGGCCCGTCTCGAATCTGACCGGAAAAGGTCGAGCCCCAAAATTCCCCCTCAAGAACCCTAAAATTTAAAATGACGATTTAGGCCAAATTGATCAAGATTTTGGGGTCCAATGGACTTTATTCGGATTGTTCTCGGTTGAGAACACTTCGATTAAAGATTATTTGACCTCAAAATGGGCGAGCCGAGTTCGAACATTGGTCATTCTGATTTCCCGAGGTAATTTTCCTTTCATTTTGTTCTGTTTGTTGTTTTATCAACATATGTTTACTTGTATAATCTAGCTCATTGGATTGTCTTATTTTTTTTTGTCTTTCGAATTTTTTATCTCTCTTCCTCAAAGACCTTTTTATTTGGTCAATCATTTTCTGTTTTCGCGTATTTGATTGTGTATGTTGTAGGATAGATATTCGCTTCGATTGGCGTCGTCGAATAATTAGATTCGTATTTTTTCTGTTTTTGTCCGATAACCATGGTTCACTGGTATTATTCGTCGATTTGTTGTTTGTCGATTCTCACGTGTTGTGATCGATTTAACGAATGTCGTCATTCAAATTCGCGAATTTGTTGTTTGAAATCCCGGGTAGTGGTTCATTGTGGTTTGAATTAAATTGTTCTGTTTGTTGACTGATTCTGTTTATTGAGTCAGCTATTGTTGTTTGTTATAGTTGATATTTCATTGTTTTTGAAGTATCCTCAATTACTTGTATGAGAATGTGTTTAGAACAATGTGGCAGTGAATTGGAATTTGCCTGTTTAAGCCTTGGAATCACTGTTTTATCAGTTTTTATTTGCTATCAATGATACATGTTGTGTTTAATTGAATGCTTGTCTAATCTCGTAGAAATGGTTGTGTGAAACCTCAGGCATTGCTTTGTTTTGCTTTGAATCGAACTGTTCTGTTTAGTCGTATGATTCTGTTGATTAAGCTTAGGAAGTATGGATTGGATATAGTTGTATTTCCAATGGGACTTTAAGGAAAATATAGCTGTAACTCTAATAGGATTTTAAGGAGAAATTAGTTGTAATTCTGATAAGTTTCAGAAATTGAAACTAACAACCAAGTTTCAAAGAGTGCAATGCACATGGAATGACTAATGGAACCTGCTGGACAGCAGGTTATGCCATTAATTTCTGCCTTTCAGAGTTTTTAATTAAAAAAGCCATACTTATACAACTGAAAAGTGAAGAAAAGGTAAAAGAACATAGGCTGGACAGATCTAAAACTGAAAACGGAAGGGCTGTTGCTTTGGATCTCTAGGCTATAAAAGGAGGACACTAACACTCACAAAAACACTCACTGGAACATTCACACACACAGAGAAATACTGAAAAACAGAAATACATTCCTACAGATTTTGAGAGCCTTGAAAACACACATCTGACAGTGAACACTCTCTGAAATATACACAGACTGCTTCACAAATACAATCATTGGCATAACACATTGAGAATAGAAACACACACTCACATTGACACTCACTGGCAGAACACTCACATTTAGAATTCCAAGTTGATTTTGAAACCATTCTGGGAACTTTTGGTGGCTGTTTTGATGCTGTTTTGGATTTGATTATCATTCAATCTTTGGTTAGCTGAGTTGGTTGGGGTTTCTTCCGTTTGAAAGTGTTGGTTACTGCTAGTTGTTGTTGGTGTTGCTGTTTTCTGTTAGCTGTTACTGTCGGAATACTGTGATTGACCTTTTTCTTCATCCTTTGAATTCCTATTTTCAGGTACACAATTTGGATTTCGTTGTTGATATTAGACTTGAATTAATCTGGAAATAAGAATGCCCTGCTGATTTTATGCATTGGATCACTGTCTGTTAGCTTCAAATTTAGATTAAATCTTCTATATGTGTACATTAGCTTTTGTAAAGCATATTTGGATAACTAGAACCGCTGCATGCTTTGATTTAAATCATGGGTCTGAAATTAAGTCGCATTTTTGATTAGCATGTAAATCTATTTAATTTTAGTGCTACGTTTGAATCATTGTCACATGTTTGTAACAAACTAAATTTTAAATAGAGTTTGAGTTAGTTTTGCAATAAGCATGCTTTATAAGTTTTTGTAGCAACAATGGTTCGTAGTAAAACTTTAGTGTTGGGACAAATTTAATTCCCTCAAAAGCCTGTAATAATAGTGGTGGTTTCAAAGACAAAACTTTAGAGTTAACTTGGCAATTCGTTAGTAAGTATCAACTGTCCTAATTTTACAAGTCACGCGCAAATAAATTCTCGATCTAGTTCGGCATTAGAGTTCAAAAGAATGTGTTAAAATCAGGATGTATACACTCGTATCTCGATTAAGAGCTTTTATTTGAACCAAATGCAGTCTTTTTAAGAGCTTTTTATTTGGCCCTAAGAAAATAAGTCATGGGATAAGGAATTATTTTGCACATGTTTAAATTAGAAAAAATGACAAAACTGTGCGTCTTTACATAAATTGAATTCTTGTTTAATCTAGAAATCAATCTTTTTTTTTGTTTTTGATAGTTTCAAAGTAATCCGGATACCCTTTTATTTCACCTATTTGTCAAAATTCGAGTCTATGTTGTAATTAATCTTTCTTTTGGCATGGTTTCAAATTAACAGAGCGGTTTAAAGTTTAATTAGAGCGTATAATTTATAAACATGTAAAAAATCAGGTATTTTTAGCCATTTATAATAATTGAAGCGACCGTGCTAGAACCACGGGATCCGGGGGTGCCTAACACCTTCCCTCGGGTCTACAGAATTCCTTACTTAGAATTTCTGGTTCGGAGACTTCATTTGGAAAGTCGAAAAATTTCCTCGATTCGGGATTTAAATAAATCGGTGACTTGGGACACCATAATTTATTCCAAGTGGCGACTCTAAAAATAAATAAAATAATCCCGTTTCGAACATTGTCACTTAAATTGGAAAAACTCCCTTGCGCTCCTACCCCCGGGTAGCACATACCAAATATTAGTCCAAGTATAGATAAGATCGTATCGTATTCTATGATTCATAGACCTTCCATCATCGTGGAAGTTGATTAATCTGGACCTAGTGAGTAACAGAATAACTTCCACGATAAACGTATTCTATGATTCATAGTCCTTCAACCATGAACTAATACTGTAGTTAGGATATTCAACCGATGCGTCCTAGTATATGAATGAAATAATATTCATATATAGACGGTCAATACCATTAGACGGTTAAACTGAGTTAAACAGAAGGCCCTATTGTACATATTTAATCGTATATCCCATATGTGGTCCATTGAGGTGACTTATAGATACCCATAAGGACAATTTTATGTGGTTGTCATTTGGGCCTAACCTTCTATTTGTTTGTCCAGGGTGTATCTCTGTACTCTTAGTATGATGGACATATGATAGTACGCATAACTATAGACTAAGTGTCCTCAACTCCTATTAGTCCCACTACTAGTTACGATCGTTGAGTACTGAATGAATGGACCTATAATACATTTCAACAAGCCGATTACACTCATCACTCCTATTGTAATCACGGGCATTTGTGACTACCATATTTCAGGACTACTAGATAAATGTTGATATTTCGGATATGACATTACGTGTAGTATATAAATACTATGGTCAACATATATGGTGGGAGGCGTATATTCATATTATTAGTAATCCCTAGAATTATAGTATAGACATAATTGACCCTTGGAAACTCCAATGGCTGATCATATACACTAATATATAAAATCATACTATTTGTATACTATAGGGCACTTTGATTAGAATATGCTAATTGAAAGTATAGTGTACTACGATATGGTCGATTGTAGTTCTACATGTATTTATTGAAAGTATGCATAGGGGTATAATATCTGTGCTCAAAACCTTGCCAATACCGGAGTAGGGGCCTTGGATTTATATTTCTCCATAGGAAATAAATGGTGGAAGTTCACGATATATGCCCATCTCCTTTTTATGGTGCTGCATAATATAGTCCTAAAATATATCACTATGAAATTATTTCTATAGTAACTAAGTAAGATGTCCTATAGTAAACGGTTACATGCGATGCGTCCTAATACATATAATTAGTCCTGGATATACGATTATTAATATTATAATATGACGTCTTTTATCCCCACAACAAGGACTGAATAGTGTATCGCAATTATGAAGGCACTAGAAAATTTGTCCGCGCTTCGTGCAGTTATAGTAAATATATTAGATTAAAAATAATTATTTATAAATTTAAACCTAATAGGAGAGAATAAGTTTTTTTTACTTAAATGCATAAACTTTTTTTTATACTTAAATGCATATAAAAACAATTGTATATATTGATGAAGTCAAAAAATACTACTATATTCTTATTAGAAGTTGAGCTCATATATTGCATT
>JASVEL010005207.1:0-29185 GCA_032618575.1 Nicotiana noctiflora | reverse complement strand
GCATAGAAAACATACCTGGAGTAGTGAAAAGATGAGGGTACTGGCTGCGCATATCCTGCTCGGTCTCCCAAGTTGCCTCCTCGACCGGCTGACCCCGCCACTGAACCTTTACTGAAACGATGTTTCTTTGACCTTAGCTTCCTGACCTGCCTGTCTAGAATGGCTACTGGCTCCTCAACATAAGACAGATCCTCGTCTAGCTGAACAGAAGTGAAGTCCAACACATGCGACGGGTCACCATGGTACCTCCGGGCATAGAGGCATGAAATACGGGATGGACTCCGGCTAGGCCGGGAGGTAAGGCCAACTCATAAGCAACCTCCCCAACATGCCTCAAAATCTCAAAAGGGCCAATAGATCTAGGACTCAACTGGGCACATTAGCCTGATATAATCTGAAGATATTCCCTCTTGTTCAACAATTAAGTCTTAGAGCCTAATTCCAACATCCGGAATTCTATGCCAGGCTTGTTTTCATCAATAGATCACTCAATATTCCTCAAACGCCATCCTCAAACATGATTGCATAACCTTGCTGGATTCTTACCTTGCAACACTAAATCCACAGGACCACGATAATATTTTATGATCAAATTAGCCAAAAATTCAACGAATCAGCTGCTCCCATTGCACCTCACGATCTACATATGTCTCATTCCAACTTCTACAATACTGACACGACGGAAGAGATGTGCTGATACCCATAACTAACTACTGAGTCAACAATTCATTGGGTCTATACTCCTGACAAGATCCATTACCTTGTCCTAAACCAGAGGATGATCCTTTCCTCTATAATATATTTCATATAATCAGTTGGCACTGACCCCAAATCACATAATCTCATCTCACCCAGTACGAACTGCTCAGGAAATACATAATCAAAGTCCCACAAGATGACACAATGTGCCAGTAGGCTACTGCTTCGTACGTGATACAAAAGGAAGGCGAACACTAGAGAGAACTATTCAACTCTCACATTAACATGGACCTCCTCGGAAAATAGGAAACAGAACACATAAAAGCAATTATAGACACTGAAATAAACATCACACTGTTGCGGCGTGCAACCCGATCCCAACAATATGACCATGGCAGCGTGCCACCCGATCCCAACAATATATCAATGGCGGCGTGCCACCCGATCCCAACAATATAGACTCACACAAAGAGTCATATGTCGAGCTGAATAGCTCATCACATCAAAATACTGAATATCGATCATAAGCACACTAAGGTGCATGATATCGGACTCAATGAAAACATATAGCGCTATAGGCTATGAACTCAAGCACAACTGAGGTGCGACATAAGATATGAGCCTCAAGAGCCATCATGCTCATATAACATCACCGCTAAGCGGAACCTCAACACATAAGGAACTTACCAAGCCGTCGCACACTCATACGGCACAATATATCTTTACTTGAATTAACTAACCGCGAAATAAGACCGCGACTATCCCTCCATAAAGGGCGCATTGCTGGAAGAAACATAACTGGACTGACGCAAGGCTCACTTCCACATTCAAATCTATCCACCGACCTTAAGTCTATCCTGGTCGTGCCAAGCTAAGTCAATAATATTTCACAGGTCTATAACCCACTAAGCAGAGTGCCCTCCGGGCATAAGTTCTCAAATGGATGATATCACCAAAATCCTCATACTTGGTTTAAATTTCTAACCAATCAAGTGACTATAAGTCACACCTATACAATCTTCTTGTGGGTCAAGCTCCCACCATCTTCCGAATAATTAAACGGACCTGCACATTCAGCCCACCGGCTGCACTAACACTGAAAAGCGATCAGGAGTCCCTAACCGGGATGCAAAGCCTTTCTCATAGAACACCGATCTCAAATGATACTGATGTTAATACCCATCTTACTCAAAACAGTGACACTCTTTCCCTGCTCATCCGAGCTCTTTATATCATATTCATTGACCAATTTGTGACCTTGGTCCTTACTTTAAATTTTCATACTACTCACTGCACCCCCCACGTGCCGATATACGATAGGCACAATTTCCATCATAGCTCTAGAACTGACGATAGGCTAATACTTCATCACATAAGACTTTCCATTAAGCTCACTGCAGGAGAACTATAACGACATACGGCGAATTCTCATAACCATCGAATATGCCAATCCATAAGTAGTGGTCCAAGCCACCATAACCCTTCCCGAGATCTGCCTACTCATAACAAGCCCTTAACAGAAGAATACTTCAGAATAACATCAATCACTGCGGCCGACAAGTCTCAAATGCACCGCCACAAATCACATGCATAATTCGATCACATTGCATGAACCGATCATTGACACTAATACGCCAACTCAACTATGGCTGATCAATCTACTTCCTTCCAGGTTATCCTTGATTGCCTTAGAAATGTTAATATATTCTTTCAATACCTAACTTATTCCAACCGCACTTACCTCGAGTGACCTTAAATCATGAGGCCATGCTATCTTAAGAACGACGACCATTTCATGTCTCTCAAATACTACACCACAAGTCAAAACATCATAGATCATTTTGTGCCTTTCTTCATAAGTTGCTTCAAAAGCTTGAGCCTCAACTGTACTTATAGACTCAGAATTATCAAGCACCACACTTTACCTCTTGAATTCACTAGGACCGCTATTGAGAACCATCCGGCCCTGACTTGGCCCAGTACCCAACCAACTCTACTGAATGTTTATAACATATGAATACCTCTCGATAAAGCACCCAGCGGAACCACTTCCCGCGAAGCCTGCACCTATACGAGGCATAAGTCATGAATCTTTCCTCAAGTTTGAACATGAGCCAGTAAGGCTAACCATAACATGCATTCAATAGTACATATACTCAAATTACCACACATGGTCCTTTCCGTAGCTGCAATAACCCATTAATATGCTAATATCCAGAATTCACACAAGTAATTAACCATGCAACCCAATCTTAAGCGGTGTTCCCACTTAGCTCAAGGCCACAATTACACAACTCTCGAACACATTTTAACCATTCTCTCAAGTCATTTACTCTTATTCAACTGCAACTCACTTGATCCAACGAATATATCCACCTGTGCTCTATTAGCATTCTGACACCATGAGGTATGACCTCATCCCAATACATCCAAACATCTTCCCGCTCCATGCACCGAGCATTCTCTACCAACGACATCTTAAAACATACTATGATCCTCACACGCCTACGAAGCACCATGTAGCCTTTGTCGAATATTTCCCTACTGATAATAAAATGTAGAGTTTATTAGGGACACAGGAACATCAAAAGTCCCAACATCATACCATACGAGTCCCAACTCTTGCCCATCCGCAAGTTTTCAAGAACCTTTTGAATAACACATAAATACATTGCAGGCCAAATCTGATATGACACATGACCCATCATTTGATCGTTGATAGTGAAATCTTTTCACTTGGCACGAAGCCTTACGATACATCTCACTAATCCATGACAATAGCCTTTATCATTTACACATCTTCATCATAAGACAGCCCAAGACATTCGTTTGGTACATGTCCTTCTTAAGATAGTTAAACTCATTTTCCCCCTCTCCGCTGGCTGAATCTTTCGCTAAATAGATATCTCATGTGAACCATATAGTCTTTATTACCACCAACTATCTTTAGATCTATATCCAACTTGTGATTCTATCATTACCGTGACGATTAGGCAGTTAGGTAAACCTTGTCACGACCGTACTATCAACCAAATGCCAGAACCTAGTGCACCCCCATGTGCACAATTGAAGATCTCTCAATTCTCTTGCATTATCGATATGGACGACACGCGGTAACAATAGTTGAGTAAATTCTTGACCCCCTTGAGATCTCTCTGCAGCGTCACGAACCGTCGGTGCATACTTGATACCGAGTGCGCAATTTCAATACATGAGTGGATACAAAAGAACATATGACATAGGCTTCAACTGAATAAATGACGCACGATAAGGAATTCAAAGAATTGAAGAGTTTCCTAAACAGTTACATAGCCTCTCGTAGATAAATACAGACGTCTCCGTATCGATCAGCGAGACTCTAAGTAACCGGTCTGTGTCCCGTGACTCCTATGAACCTAGAGCTACGATACCAACTTGTCACGACCCTAGTTCACCAATTGTGAACATGTCGTGATGGCACCCAATTCCCACGACTAGGTAAGCCTAACACGTTGCGGAATATACAAGTTATAAACACTTAAATAAGAAACAGCGGAAAAATAGCATAAAAGATATGTAATTCGTGCCGTTTGGCACATACATCCGTCACACAATAAATAAAACACTACCAAGATCCGGAACCCCACGGTAACACAGACTAAAAGAGAAATACAACTGTGGCTCTATATGTAAAGAGTATCTAACAACGAAATGAAGAAAAATGTCAACTAGTACTTCTAGAGTAGAAGGGAAGCCTCCGGATCCGCGGACGTAGCAGATCATACCTCGAAGTCTCCCAGAAAGCTGCGGGATCACCTAGCACGAGCCTGCTCTGATGTACCTGGATCTGCACAACAAAAGTGTGCAGAAGAGTAGCATGAGTACACCACGGCGGTACTCAGGTAAGTGCCAAGCCTAACCTCGATGGAGTAGTGACGAGGAAGGTTAGGGCCCTACTGAGAAACAATAATAATATGATGATAACAAAATAAACAGTCTAAATGATAATAACAACAATTTCCGAAATGACAACCATAAGATGATTACCGTAACCGTCTACAATTAAGCTAACAACAAATAATCAACTCAAATAAACAAATCCAGGACCTGTGGGAATTGAACCCACAGTCCCATTCTCAGTACCTCTGGGTCTCCGAGAATCGAACCCGCAGCCCATGTCTCAATAATATCTCAATGACTCAGGATCTCCGGGAATCGAACCCGCAGTCCCTACCAATAAGTCAGGATCTTTGGAATCGAACCCGTAGTCCATATTTCAATAATCTCAGAATCTCGGAAATTGAACCCGTAGTCCATATTTCCATAATCTCACGATCTCGGGAATTGAACCTGTAGTCCATATTTCAATAATCTCAGGATCTCGGGAATTGAACCCGTAGTCCATATTTCCATAATCTCGGGATCTCGGGAATTGAACCCGTAGTCCATAACCACAGCAAGTAAAGGAATACACAGAGAGAAGTATAAGATGCTTAACGGTAACTTCGTCGATGAACAGCGCCAGCGATTACCAAGAAAACTCAAGTAAGTCAATTAAGCAACTAGATAGTTAGATTCTAGCTAATCATGCTTTTCTAACTACTACCGGGTAGAAATATCGAATTTAACGACTAAGAACAGGAATATCACTCATTGAACATTTTGGGTAAAGTATGTGTTCAGCAACCAGCGCATGTACTCACCCGTCACCACGCCGGGTCTCTGGGAATCGAACCCACAGCCCTGGGTCTCCGGGAATCGAACCCGCAGTCCACAAGCACAGCCAATAAAGGAATCCACAGAGAGAATAATTATGCTTAACTATAACTTCACCTAAAAATAGTGCCAATAATTATCAGGGAGTTCAAATAAGGCAATTAGGCAGCTAAACAGTTTAGTGCTACCAAATCATGCTTTTCTAACCACTACCGGGTAAAAGTATCAAATTAAAAGCCAAAGACAGGAATATCGCTCATCGAACATTTGAAATAAAGTACGTGTTCAACAACCAGCGCATGTACACGCCCGTCACCTCGCGTACAAGGCATTTAAACTATCACATAATATCCTAGGGGTAAAAATTCCCCCACGCGAGGTTAGACAAGCCACTTACCTCAACTCCGGTACAAAACCGCTAAGAAACAACTCTCTTGCCACGAACGTCAGCCTCCACAAGTGTAGTATCTGATAAAAATCAATAGAATCACATCAAAATAGGCCAATTGGGCATTACCCAATCAAAACAACTCCAAATACACCAAAACCCACAAGTTGCCAAAACCCAATTTTCGGCACGCTTATCGAAAAATCACGAAAATTATATATTCGGGTTCCTTATCTCGATACGAGTCTAGGCATATAAAATTTACCAAAATTGGACTCCATTTGCCCACTCAAATCAGAGATTTTCTAACATTTAGGCCTAGGGCTCAAACCCACCTTTAATCTTCCAATTTCAGTGAAATAATCACGGATTTCATGATAAACCAACGAATTAAGGTCAAGAAACTTACCCCCATTAATTTCCCGATGATATCCCAACGTTTCCCCTTCAAAATCCTCTCTTGGAGCTCAAAAATGGCGTTTTTGTGTAATAGGCCGCGTCTGAAATGTTTCTGGACTTAAAGTCACTGCCAGGCCAATTAACTCTACGCGATCGCAGCACTTGGCTCGCGATCGCGATGCACAACTCCTGGGCGGCCAGTTTTTCCTCTACGCGATCGCGTGGTCATGGACGCGATCACAGTGATCAACCTGGCCATTCAACGCGATCGCATCACCTCGACCGCGATCGCACTGTTTTCGGTTAACACCCTGCGCGATCGCATCCCTCGCGTCGCGTTCGCAAAGAACAACTCCCAGTTCTCACTCCGCTACCCTACGCGATCGCAGACTCAACCTCGCGATCGTAGAGCTTCCCAAATTCACCCTACGCGATCGCAGACTCCCCCTCGCGATCGCAGAGACCAATAATTTCCTCTTACGCGATCGCGTGAGCAGCTTCGCGATCGCGAAGCACAAAAATTCTCTGCAATATTGCAGCAGAACCAGCAGTGCAATTGGCACCAAAATGGTCCGTTTGGACCCCCGAATTCATCCCGAGGACCCCGGGACCCCAACGAAAACCACCAACCTACTCCAAAACATGATACGAACTTATTCCAATCATAAAAACATGTCTAACAACATCAAAACCCATAATTCACATCGAATTCAAGCCTAAATTTCTTAAAACTTTCCGAATTGCACATTCGATCTAAAACCCGACCAAACGACGTCCGAATGACCTGAAACTTTGCGGACATATCCAAATTCACATAGCGAAGCTATAGAAATTGTCGGAATTCCATTCCGACCCCCGGATCAAAATCTCACCTATCGTTCGGATTCGCCAAAATTTCAACCTTCGGCATTTCAAGCCTAATTGAGCTACGGACCTCCAAAATACATTCCGAACGCGCTCCCAACCCCGAAATCACCTAACGGAGCTAATGGAACCATCGGATTTCCGTTCCAAGATCGTCTTAACACTGTTCCGGCTACGGGCCATTTTCTAACTTTAAAGCTCTTATTTAGGGACTAAGTGTCCCAAAATACTCCAAATTTCAGAACCGACTCTCCCGGCAAACCACAATAGCATAAATGAACTTAGGGGAACAGTTAAATTGGGGATTGTGGCGTAATTTTCTAAAACGACCGGTCGGGTCGTTACAAGATCATGGTGCTGCAATGGCGATTTTGGTGTTACAAGCAATTTTTTTCATTATTTTTTCTTTTGGGAAGTAGAAAATATATGGTATAGAAATTCATATATTTTGTTAGGTTTTACTAATAGTGTGAAGCATACGATTTGTATTCAACTTATAGATATATAACATGAAACTTCTCTTGAACTAAAAAGACCAATTATTTTTCATCACCTTTTTTCTTTTTTGCATTTTTCTCTTATTCTGTCCAAGTAAAAGTGTAACAATTTTAGTTATTTTCAATTCCTTTATTTAAGGCTTTGTATATATAATAAATGCAAGAATTAAATTGAATGTGGTAAAAAAATAAGATTTCTTCCATTCTTTAAAGTTTTAAATAGCATATTACCAAAATGTTAAATTTAATGTGTTAAATTTAAAGAGCAATTGTAGGAAAGAAAGAAAAAATAGTCTGTGTAGAGGAAGTCTAAAGGAGGAATTGAGGGAAAAAGTAAAGAAAAAAAATAGTAGAGAGATCAGATAATTGAAAATGAAAGAAAAAGAAGATCAATGAAGCAAAAAACAAAAAGTAGATTATTTTCTTTCTCTTTTTAGTTTCTTTACTTTTCACTTCATTTTTATTAATTTTTTTACTATTTAGTGAAAAGAACAAATCAAATACATATAGTATATTCATATATCTAATATGTAGGTAAACTAAGAATCACGTATTAAAACTATATGCGCACACCTCTTCCCCACACAAAAGTATAAATCTCATTATTATTTTTAATTCTGCAATGGAAAATGCAATATATGAGCTCAACTTCTAATAAGAATATAGTAGTATTTTTTGACTTCATCAATATATACAATTGTTTTTATATGCATTTAAGTATAAAAAAAAGTTTATGCATTTAAGTAAAAAAAACTTATTCTCTCCTATTAGGTTTAAATTTATAAATAATTATTTTTAATCTAATATATTTACTATAACTGCACGAAGCGCGGACAAATTTTCTAGTGCCTTCATAATTGCGATACACTATTCAGTCCTTGTTGTGGGGATAAAAGACGTCATATTATAATATTAATAATCGTATATCCAGGACTAATTATATGTATTAGGACGCATCGCATGTAACCGTTTACTATAGGACATCTTACTTAGTTACTATAGAAATAATTTCATAGTGATATATTTTAGGACTATATTATGCAGCACCATAAAAAGGAGATGGGCATATATCGTGAACTTCCACCATTTATTTCCTATGGAGAAATATAAATCCAAGGCCCCTACTCCGGTATTGGCAAGGTTTTGAGCACAGATATTATACCCCTATGCATACTTTCAATAAATACATGTAGAACTACAATCGACCATATCGTAGTACACTATACTTTCAATTAGCATATTCTAATCAAAGTGCCCTATAGTATACAAATAGTATGATTTTATATATTAGTGTATATGATCAGCCATTGGAGTTTCCAAGGGTCAATTATGTCTATACTATAATTCTAGGGATTACTAATAATATGAATATACGCCTCCCACCATATATGTTGACCATAGTATTTATATACTACACGTAATGTCATATCCGAAATATCAACATTTATCTAGTAGTCCTGAAATATGGTAGTCACAAATGCCCGTGATTACAATAGGAGTGATGAGTGTAATCGGCTTGTTGAAATGTATTATAGGTCCATTCATTCAGTACTCAACGATCGTAACTAGTAGTGGGACTAATAGGAGTTGAGGACACTTAGTCTATAGTTATGCGTACTATCATATGTCCATCATACTAAGAGTACAGAGATACACCCTGGACAAACAAATAGAAGGTTAGGCCCAAATGACAACCACATAAAATTGTCCTTATGGGTATCTATAAGTCACCTCAATGGACCACATATGGGATATACGATTAAATATGTACAATAGGGCCTTCTGTTTAACTCAGTTTAACCGTCTAATGGTATTGACCGTCTATATATGAATATTATTTCATTCATATACTAGGACGCATCGGTTGAATATCCTAACTACAGTATTAGTTCATGGTTGAAGGACTATGAATCATAGAATACGTTTATCGTGGAAGTTATTCTGTTACTCACTAGGTCCAGATTAATCAACTTCCACGATGATGGAAGGTCTATGAATCATAGAATACGATACGATCTTATCTATACTGTCACACCTCCTTTTGGCGCGTCCGCTACCCGGGGGTAGAAGCGCAAGGGAGTTTTTCCAATTTAAGTGACAATGTTCGAAACGGGATTATTTTATTTATTTTTAGAGTCGCCACTTGGAATAAATTATGGTGTCCCAAGTCACCGATTTATTTAAATCCCGAATCGAGGAAATTTTTCGACTTTCCAAATGAAGTCTGCGAACCAGAAATTCTAAGTAAGGAATTCTGTTGACCCGAGGGAAGGTGTTAGGCACCCCCGGATCCCGTGGTTCTAGCACGGTCGCTTCAATTATTATAAATGGCTAAAAATACCTGATTTTTTACATGTTTATAAATTATACGCTCTAATTAAACTTTAAACCGCTCTGTTAATTTGAAACCATGCCAAAAGAAAGATTAATTACAACATAGACTCGAATTTTGACAAATAGGTGAAATAAAAGGGTATCCGGATTACTTTGAAACTATCAAAAACAAAAAAAAAGATTGATTTCTAGATTAAACAAGAATTCAATTTATGTAAAGACGCACAGTTTTGTCATTTTTTCTAATTTAAACATGTGCAAAATAATTCCTTATCCCATGACTTATTTTCTTAGGGCCAAATAAAAAGCTCTTAAAAAGACTGCATTTGGTTCAAATAAAAGCTCTTAATCGAGATACGAGTGTATACATCCTGATTTTAACACATTCTTTTGAACTCTAATGCCGAACTAGATCGAGAATTTATTTGCGCGTGACTTGTAAAATTAGGACAGTTGATACTTACTAACGAATTGCCAAGTTAACTCTAAAGTTTTGTCTTTGAAACCACCACTATTATTACAGGCTTTTGAGGGAATTAAATTTGTCCCAACACTAAAGTTTTACTACGAACCATTGTTGCTACAAAAACTTATAAAGCATGCTTATTGCAAAACTAACTCAAACTCTATTTAAAATTTAGTTTGTTACAAACATGTGACAATGATTCAAACGTAGCACTAAAATTAAATAGATTTACATGCTAATCAAAAATGCGACTTAATTTCAACCCATGATTTAAATCAAAGCATGCAGCGGTTCTAGTTATCCAAATATGCTTTACAAAAGCTAATGTACACATATAGAAGATTTAATCTAAATTTGAAGCTAACAGACAGTGATCCAATGCATAAAATCGGCAGGGCATTTTTATTTCCAGATTAATTCAAGTCTAATATCAACAACGAAATCCAAATTGTGTACCTGAAAATAGGAATTCAAAGGATGAAGAAAAAGGTCAATCACAGTATTCCGACAGTAACAGCTAACAGAAAACAGCAACACCAACAACAACTAGCAGTAACCAACACTTTCAAACGGAAGAAACCCCAACCAACTCAGCTAACCAAAGATTGAATGATAATCAAATCCAAAACAGCATCAAAACAGCCACCAAAAGTTCCCAGAATGGTTTCAAAATCAACTTGGAATTCTAAATGTGAGTGTTCTGCCAGTGAGTGTCAATGTGAGTGTGTGTTTCTATTCTCAATGTGTTATGCCAATGATTGTATTTGTGAAGCAGTCTGTGTATATTTCAGAGAGTGTTCACTGTCAGATGTGTGTTTTCAAGGCTCTCAAAATCTGTAGGAATGTATTTCTGTTTTTCAGTATTTCTCTGTGTGTGTGAATGTTCCAGTGAGTGTTTTTGTGAGTGTTAGTGTCCTCCTTTTATAGCCTAGAGATCCAAAGCAACAGCCCTTCCGTTTTCAGTTTTAGATCTGTCCAGCCTATGTTCTTTTACCTTTTCTTCACTTTTCAGTTGTATAAGTATGGCTTTTTTAATTAAAAACTCTGAAAGGCAGAAATTAATGGCATAACCTGCTGTCCAGCAGGTTCCATTAGTCATTCCATGTGCATTGCACTCTTTGAAACTTGGTTGTTAGTTTCAATTTCTGAAACTTATCAGAATTACAACTAATTTCTCCTTAAAATCCTATTAGAGTTACAGCTATATTTTCCTTAAAGTCCCATTGGAAATACAACTATATCCAATCCATACTTCCTAAGCTTAATCAACAGAATCATACGACTAAACAGAACAGTTCGATTCAAAGCAAAACAAAGCAATGCCTGAGGTTTCACACAACCATTTCTACGAGATTAGACAAGCATTCAATTAAACACAACATGTATCATTGATAGCAAATAAAAACTGATAAAACAGTGATTCCAAGGCTTAAACAGGCAAATTCCAATTCACTGCCACATTGTTCTAAACACATTCTCATACAAGTAATTGAGGATACTTCAAAAACAATGAAATATCAACTATAACAAACAACAATAGCTGACTCAATAAACAGAATCAGTCAACAAACAGAACAATTTAATTCAAACCACAATGAACCACTACCCGGGATTTCAAACAACAAATTCGCGAATTTGAATGACGACATTCGTTAAATCGATCACAACACGTGAGAATCGACAAACAACAAATCGACGAATAATACCAGTGAACCATGGTTATCGGACAAAAACAGAAAAAATACGAATCTAATTATTCGACGACGCCAATCGAAGCGAATATCTATCCTACAACATACACAATCAAATACGCGAAAACAGAAAATGATTGACCAAATAAAAAGGTCTTTGAGGAAGAGAGATAAAAAATTCGAAAGACAAAAAAAAATAAGACAATCCAATGAGCTAGATTATACAAGTAAACATATGTTGATAAAACAACAAACAGAACAAAATGAAAGGAAAATTACCTCGGGAAATCAGAATGACCAATGTTCGAACTCGGCTCGCCCATTTTGAGGTCAAATAATCTTTAATCGAAGTGTTCTCAACCGAGAACAATCCGAATAAAGTCCATTGGACCCCAAAATCTTGATCAATTTGGCCTAAATCGTCATTTTAAATTTTAGGGTTCTTGAGGGGGAATTTTGGGGCTCGACCTTTTCCGGTCAGATTCGAGACGGGCCAATGGTCGTTTGGGCGTGAGGGTGGTATGGAGGTGCTAGGGTGGGATTTTGGGCTCGGTTGGAGTAAGTTTTTGTTTGGCTCGAATTTTCAATCAAATATTCGAGAAGCTACAGAATGATTCGAGCCATATGGGTGATGGATTCATGCTCAGGGTGGTTTAGTGGTTCAGGGGTGTTAGTTTGGGTGGCCGGCGACGCCGTGCCGCCGGGTTTTGGGCGTGAGGGTAGCCCGGCGGCGGCTAGGGTTTGGGGAAGAGGGGTCTCTAATTTGATTTTGGGGAGAGATGGGAAAATGGTCTGGGTAGCCGGGTTTGGGGGGGTTTTGGGGTAATTAAAATGGTTAATTAATTCTGGACCGTTGGATGGAATACCATCAACGGTCCAGATTAAAATTGGGAAATGGGCGGTTCGGGCGTGGGGAGACGGATCAACGGGTATTTTGGGCTGGGGCGGCTGAGGCATAGTTTTGGGCTCCATTTCAATTTCAAACATGGCCCAAATCAGATTTTTTCTCTTAATTATTTCCTTTTTTCTTCTCTTTTAATTTTAATTCTCAATTTATTAAAACAAAAATTCTAATTACACTACAAAATCAATTAAATTATAAGAAATACTAATTAAGTTATATTAACAATTAACACACTTAATTTAAACATCAATTAAATACAAATCACGCAATTAGGCATTTAAATTCTAAAAATGTAAAAGATGAATTATTATTATTATTATTATTTTTTTTTTTGATTTTCGTTTTCGTAAGATAAAATTAATTACTCCTAATTTCAAACTAGATAAGAAATGTAAGCACGACATATTTTTGTATTTTTTTTTATTAATTTAAACACATATAATCACGTATATACAAATGCAAACAAATACCAAAATAACACAAAAATTCACAAAAAATACACACCATAAAATAGACAATTTTTGTTTTGATTTTGTGGGAGTAATTCATGTTAGGCAAAAATCACGTGCTCACAGTTGCCCCTCTTTGCGCGGAAACCATGAAGAGTTTTCGTGCAAAGATAAATGAGCAAATACGAGCGATTTTTGCCCGTTTGAATACTCCGTGGGAAGCACTTTGAAAGAGTTTGACCGAGCCTTTGCTTCGGAGGCCTCCTACATATCCTGGGCTAAACAGGAATCAGGTCAATGTAGTTCGGGAAGTTTTGGTAGCTGGGACTACCGTGGACTGACACTTTGCTGTTACTGTTGCCATCGTTGCTGCTGTTGCTGCTTACTGCTCACTGACCTCCTTATTACATCAAAAGGAAATTAAAGCTGAACTAGTTATGCTATCAAACTATGAGTTACAAGATTCCTATCTATAATTCTCTTGAAGAACTGATCTTGAATCTTAGCTGATTTGCTGTAGACCTCGATCTGAATCTTTGATGCTCAACAAGCTGTACGTGCTTGTTTATTTCTGTGACATTGAGTGAAACGGAGTCGGCGGAGCTTGTTACTTCAATCATCTTCTGAGCAATCCGCGCTTTTGTTTACTCCAATATTTGAACTCTTTTCTTTTGGTCCTTTTCTTCTTTTCTTCACTCTGGATTGATGTTCCATTTGTAGGTTATCTCGATCCTTGCGTCCCGAGGTCAAACCTATTTAGACAAGCAAAACAAACAAACGAACGAAATTTTTCTGCCCCAGTTTTGCTAGGAAAATTTCGTGAGTTAGTTGTGACACAGAAAGTGATTAAAAAGACTCTTTGGTATTGGGTAAGAAAATCATGGTTTCACAAACGTTCAACGGTTTTCTGACCGGGATAAAAGTTTCACGGCTTTCTGGTCGGAATTCAAACAATATCTGACGGTTTTTTAGCCGTCAGATCCTCGGTTTTTTGGCCGGGGTAAAAATAAATAGCTCCGCAGTTTTTTTGACTGGGAGATCCTTGGCTTTCTGACCGGGGATAAAAGTTTCACGGCTTTCTGACCGGAATTCAAACAATATCTGACGGTTTTTTAGCCGTCAGATCCTCGGTTTTTTGGCCGGGGTAAAAATAAATGGCTCCGCAGTTTTTTTGACTGGGAGATCCTCGGTTTTCTGACCGGGGATAAAAGTTTCACGGCTTTCTGACCGGAATTCAAACAATATCTAACGGTTTTTTGGCCGTCAAATCCTCGGTTTTTTCGCCGGGGTAAAAGTAAATGGCTCCGCAGTTTTCTGACTGAGAGAGATCCTCGGTTTTTTGATCGGGGATAAAAGTTTCACGGCTTTCTGGCTGGAAGTCAAACAATATCTAACGGTTTTTTGGCCGTCAGATCCTCGGTTTTTTGGCCGGGGTAAAAGTAAATGGCTCCGCAGTTTTTTGACTGGGAGATCCTCGGTTTTCTGACCGGGGATAAAAGTTTCACGGCTTTCTGGCCGGAATTCAAACAATATCTAACGGTTTTTGGCCGTCAGATCCTCGGTTTTTTGGCCGGGGTAAAAGTAAATGGCTCCACAGTTTTCTGACTGGGAGATCCTCGGTTTTCTGACCGGGAAGAAAAGTTTCACGGCTTTCTGGCCGGAATTCAAGCAATATCTAACGGTTTTTTTTTGGCCGTCAGATCCTCGGTTTTTTGGCCGGGGTAAAAGTAAATGGCTCCGCAGTTTTCTGACTGGGGAGATCCTCGGTTTTCTGACCGGGATAAAAGTTTCACGGCTTTCTGGCCGGAATTCAAACAATATCTAACGGTTTTTTGGCCGTCAAATCCTCGGTTTTTTGGCCGGGGTAAAAGTAAATGGCTCCGCAGTTTTCTGACTGGGAGAGATCCTCGATTTTTTGACCGGGGATAAAAGTTTCACGGCTTTCTGGCCGGAATTCAAACAATATCTAATGGTTTTTTGGCCGTCAGATCCTCGGTTTTTTGGCCGGGGTAAAAGTAAATGGCTCCGCAGTTTTCTGACTGGGAGAGATCCTCGGTTTTTGGACCGGGGATAAAAGTTTCACGGCTTTCTGGCCGAAATTCAAACAATATCTAACGGTTTTTTGGCCGTCAGATCCTCGGTTTTTTGGCCGGGGTAAAAGTAAATGGCTCCGCAGTTTTCTGACTGGGAGAGATCCTCGATTTTTTGACCGGGGATAAAAGTTTCACGGCTTTCTGGCCGGAATTCAAACAATATCTAACGGTTTTTTGACCGTCAGATCCTCGGTTTTTTGGCCGGGGTAAAAGTAAATGGCTCCGCAGTTTTCTGACTGGGAGATCCTCGGTTTTCTGACCGGGGATAAAAGTTTCACGGCTTTCTGGCCGGAATTCAAACAATATCTAACGGTTTTTTGGCCGTCAGATCCTCGGTTTTTTGGCCGGAAAGACCCTCGGTTTTTCTGACCGGGGTCCAAACAGATATTGGACTGATATGATTTGATTTTCTTTTCGGAATTTTCATTTTCTTTTATTCTTCTTTTTGGGGCCTTCTTTTAGGCTTTCTTTTTAACCATCAACAAATGCATAAGATAAATCTCTTAAAAAGAAACTTACCCTTTTTATGTGTTTTTCTTGTTCCAAAGCCATTTCAAAGCTTGCGTATTTCACTTCTTCGAGTTGTACCTTCTTCTTGCACAATTAAACATACCTGCTTTCAACAAAGAACATTTTATCAGTTGAAAAAAAGTGGTTGACTTTACGGTCTTGATTATCTTCATTGCTTGATCGTTTCCCCATTTCCATTGAGAAGTTTGCTACCAATTGTCTTTGGGGTGACTTCCTTTCAAACTGACCGGGTTCATTTCCGGAATTCCACGAGAATTTTCCGCGTGGGTTCTATCCTTCTGCCTTATTATGTCTCTTCTAAGACCTTAGCCTTTGATTTCCGTTTCCTTTCTAAACTCCTTTTCTTTGGAAACAATCGATCATTACGATCCAATCGTGGATTGTAACAATACACCACTGAGGCTGTTTTTCTTTTCTTCTTTACCAGGCGGAGTCCTGTAAAACCGGTCCTATCACCTTCCTTTGTAATAGTTTCAGAATTAAAATTAAACCGAAAGGGATTCAAAGAAGAAGAATGAATCAAAGAATGGAAAAACGTATCAAAGATAGAGGAGTCCCTTTCGGGGGAGAAAAGAAGGACTTATCTGAGGTATATGCTGACTTTAACCAACATGACATGCTCCTCGGACCAGATGCTTGATCATCACAAAACTCCCATTTTCTTGTGAACCAAAATGGGTCTATATTTCCGAGTTAAGGAGCCGTGCCAGGACCTCTCGTGGTGAAACAAACTTTTCAGTTGATAGCGCCCTTTTGCGGGTTTTCGCCAATCGACCTCTCTCATTTCTCTTCTTACCATCGCCAGATAGCACTCTTTGCGAGTTTTTACCAACAAGCTCTCTCGTTTTGTATTTCTCTACTTCCATCGTCTTATGGTGCCCGAAGGTTTTCACCAATAAGACTCTCTCATTTTATTTCTTTTCATTCCAGGGAACCTCGGATAGCAACAATGATGTTTTCACAACTTCCAATCGATCTTGAAGGACTTGTACTCGGTTCGGGTAACAAGAATTGTAGACAAAATTACAACTTTGGAATCATCTTGACGGATCTTAAACCGAATCGACAATATCATCTGCCCCAGTTTCAACTTTTGGGAAATTGGGATTTTGGTTTGGTGTGACTGAACCTCAGGGAGAGGTTGCCTACGTATCCTTTCGGAATCAAGTTAGAACGTAGTTCAGGAAATTTGTTTGTTTTTTTTTTTTTTTTTTTTTTTTTTGTTTGGTTTGGATTCCAAAGAGGGTAGCCAAAGAAAGGTAACCGACTCAAAGGGTTTACAAAAAAGGTTGGTAGTGTTTGGGTAGCGGGAATAAAAGCCTTCAATCATTTCGATTTGTGAGGACCTCATTGAAGCAAGTTCAGACATAATACCTTTTCACAGCATCTGCATTCACAGCCGTTTCAGATCTTTTCCTTCCATGTCTCCCAAGTATAATGCTCCTCTCGGCAGTATCTTCCTGATGATGTATGGTCCTTTCCAATTAGGAGCGAATTTTCCTTTCGCTTCCTCATGATGTGGAAGAATGCGTCTTAAAACCAACTGACCTACTTCGAAATTTCTCGGTCGTACTTTCTTGTTGTAAGCACGAGCCATTCTTTGTTGGTACAGTTGTCCATGACAGACCGCAACCATTCGCTTTTCATCGATCAAAGTTAATTGTTCCAAACGAGTCTTAACCCACTCGCTATCTTCAATCTCTGCTTCAACAATTGTACGAAGCGAAGGAATTTCTACCTCTGCCGGTATCACAGCCTCAGTTCCATAGACTAGCAGGTATGGAGTTGCTCCCACCGATGTGCGTACTGTAGTACGGTATCCCAATAAAGCGAACGGTAATTGTTCATGCCATTGTCTAGAACTTTGGATTGTCTTTCTCAAAATCTTCTTAATGTTTTTGTTTGCTGCTTCCACGGCACCATTGGCTTTGGGCCGATAAGGGGTGGAGTTCCTATGCATTATTTTGAATTGCTCGCATATTTCTTCCATCAAATGATTGTTCAAATTCGCAGCATTGTCTGTGATGATAGTTGCGGGTATACCAAAACGACAGATAAGATTTGAGTGTACAAAATCCACCACCGCTTTCTTGGTGACTGATTTGAGAGTGACGGCTTCGACCCATTTTGTGAAGTAATCGATAGCCACCAATATGAATCGGTGTCCATTTGAAGCTTTCGGCTCAATCGGGCCGATGACATCCATTCCCCAAGCGACAAATGGCCACGGTGCTGACATAGGATGCAACTCAGTTGGAGGTGCATGAATCAGATCTCCATGTACCTGGCATTGGTGGCATTTTCGGACAAAACCGAAACAATCCTTCTCCATGGTCATCCAATAATAACCCGCTCGAAGGATTTTCTTGGCTAAGACATACCCATTCATATGAGGTCCGCATACTCCTGCATGTACTTCGCGCATGATCCTTCTTGCTTCTTCGGCATCAACACATCTTAAAAGGTTAAGATCTGGGGTTCTTTTATACATGACCTCGCCACTCAAAAAGAAACCACCTGCATGTCTCCTAATGGTCCTCTTTTGATCTCCAGTAGCATGTTCTGGGTATTCTTGCGTTTTCAGAAATCTCCCGATATCGTAATACCATGGCTTGACGCTCGGTCCTTCTTCGATTGCATTGCAATAACCGTGGCTTTCCCTGATTTGAATTTCCAAGGGATTGACATGGGCGTTGCCCGGATAAGGTAGCATTGAAGCTAAAGTGGCAAGTGCGTCAGCTAGTTCATTGTGACATCGTGGGATGTACCTGAACTCTATCGATGCAAATCGCTTGCCAAGAATATTCACATGTTGTCGGTAAGGGAGGAGTTTAACGTCCCGAGTTTCCCATTCACCTTGAGATTGTTTGATAATCAGATCTGAATCTCCCATGATCAACAAATCTTGAACGCCTTGATCAATTGCCATGTTCATGCCCATGATACAAGCTTCATACTCAGCCGTATTGTTCGTGCAGAAGAAACGGAGCCTAGCCGTGGCCGGGTAATGCTGACCAGCAGGAGAGATTAAGATTGCCCCAATCCCTACACCTTTAGCGTTTACTGCCCCATCGAAAAACATTTTCCAAGCATGACTGTTTTCCGAGACAACATCTGTCGTATTTACCTCTTCATCAGGAAAGTAGGTATTCAATGGCTGATACTCTTCGTCGATCGGGTTCTCGGCCAAATGGTCCGCCAATGCTTGGGCCTTCATTGCCGTGCGAGTGACATAGACTATGTCAAATTCAGTGAGCAGGATTTGCCACTTTGCCAATCTTCCGGTGGGCATCGGTTTCTGGAATATATACTTCAAAGGATCCAACCGAGTAATGAGGTGAGTCGTATGGGCTTGGAGGTAGTGTCTCAATTTATGAGCGACCCAAGTTAAAGCACAACACGTTCTTTCCAGCAAAGTGTACTTGACCTCATAGCTAGTGAATTTCTTGCTCAGGTAGTAAATCGCCTGCTCTTTCTTCTCCGTCGTATCACGTTGTCCGAGAACACAACCAAAAGAGTTTTCCAAGACTGTTAAATACAAGAAAAGAGGTCTCCCTGGCTCTGGCGGGACTAAGACTGGAGGGTTTGACAAATATTCTTTGATCTTATCAAAAGCTTCTTGGCATTCAGTTGTCCATTTGATTGCGGCGTCTTTCTTCAACAACTTGAATATGGGTTCACATGTGGAAGTCAACTGAGCGATGAACCTACTGATGTAGTTCAGTCGGCCTAGAAGACTCATTACATCTTTCTTTGTTCTGGGGGGAGGTAAATCCCGGATGGATTTTATCTTTGTGGGATCTAATTCAATACCTCTTCTACTGACTATGAAACCCAAAAGTTTACCTGACGGGACTCCAAAAGCGCATTTGGCCGGATTTAGTTTCAAATCGTACTTCCGCAACCTCTCAAAGAATTTCCTCAAGTCTCGCACATGATCGCCTTGAGTTCTGGATTTGATGATTACATCATCCACGTACACCTCTATTTCCTGGTGCATCATGTCGTGGAAAATGGCAGTCATAGCTCTCATGTATGTTGCTCCTGCGTTTTTCAAGCCGAATGGCATGACTCGGTAATAGTAAGTCCCCCAAGGTGTGGTAAAAGCAGTCTTCTCGGCGTCCTCTTCATCCATCAACACTTGATGATATCACGCATAACAATCCACAAATGACTGTATCTCATGTTTGGCATAATTATCAACAAGGATGTGGATGTTCGGTAAAGGAAAGTTATCTTTAGGACTCGCTTTATTCAAAGCTCGGTAGTCAACACATACTCGAGTTTTTCCGTCCTTCTTTGGCACGGGCACAACATTAGCCAACCACGCGGTGTATTGTACCACTCGAATTACCCCGGTTTTCAACTGCTTAGTGATTTCTTCTTTGATTTTATCACTGATGTCAGTCTTGAACTTTCTTTGCTTCTGTTGCACCGGGCGACAATCAGGGTAGATTGGTAATTTGTGCACCACTAGGTCAGCTCCTAATCCTGGCATGTCGTCGTAAGACCAAGCAAACACGTCTCTAAATTCAAACAAGAGTTGGATTATTGCATCTCGTGTTTTCTCATCTGTGTGGATGCTTATCTTGGTCTCTCGGACCTCTTCATCAGTTCCCAAATTAACCGGTTCGGTGTCATTCAAGTTTAGCTTAGGTTTATTCTCGAAATGTTCCAATTCTCGATTTATTTTCCTAAAAGCCTCGTCTTCATCGTATTCCGATTCTTGGTTCATTATTTCCAGATTAGGTGGCGTGTTCGGATTTGAGCATGAGTGCCGCAAGCATGTCATGTTATTTAAAGCCGCATTATTAGGACTGAAAAAGGAAGAATAAATAACAAAATTAGAAAGAGTGCAAAATAAGGAAATATTTATTTTATTTTCTTGGAATTTTCTGAAAACAAACAAAATTACATTGGGGAAACCAAAATACAGGAAAACAAAGAAAAACATCCAAGCTACGTCCTGAAGTAACTTGTGATGAAGAAAAACGACAGGACAAATCTACCAGAACTCCCGCTTGATTGGGAAGGGTGTGGCTTTCCAATTTTGCAATTTAGCTTCAGGGCCCACATACAGCACCTCAGCGGTGCTTGTTCCTTCTCCCGATTGGACCATATTAACATCATAGAGTATTTGCCTCATTGCCCCAAATATTTCTTCAATTTCCTCCGCCGTGAAGATCTCGTCTTCTTCTTCTTCACTGTACCTTGGTCGGACAAAAGTTTGGTACGGATGTGGCAATGGTTGCGGCAGAACCCATCCTTTCTCCTTTCTCTTGTTGGCCCACCTTTCATCTTCAGGGGTTGGGCGAAAGCCCACTCCGAAAAACTTTTCAGCTACAGGTAAAGTTATCAGCTTCGGCACTTCTTGTAAGGACTTTCCCAAACCTTTTCCTGGCTGGAAGCCATGTTTAATCATTTCTTTCGCCACCATGATGGAGGCATTAGACAAAAAAGGTTGGGGGAGAGGGTTCCCTTCTTCGCGTTGATTTGCCAACACAATCTCGAAAGCTTGATAGACAATGTTTTCGCTTCCCGCTTCCGCTTCCAAGCAAGGGATGGATGGATCTCGATAAATTGATTGCTCGTCTTCACCGTGGACGACAATCTCTTGTCCCTTGTGCTCAAATTTCAACATCTGATGGAGGGTAGAGGGCACAGCTCCGGCCGCATGAATCCATGGTCTCCCTAGAAGAAAATTGTAAGAAGTATCCATATCCAAAACTTGGAATGTCACTTCGAAGTCCACCGGGCCGATGGTCATAATTACATCAATCTCTCCGACGGTGTCTCTTTTTACACCGTCAAAAGCTCGCACACATATGTTGTTAGGCCGAATCCTTTCAGCTCCGATTCCTATGCGGCCTAAAGTGGAAAGCGGGCATATGTCCACCCCCGAACCCCCATCAACCATGACCCTTTTCATGTAGTAGCCTTCGCTTTTGACAGTCAAATGCAAAGCTTTATTGTGGGCGGCACCTTCCAAAGGCAAATCAGCTTTACTGAAAGATATCTGATTGATCGCGAAGAACCTCTCTGTCATTCTTTCAAGTTGTTCGGATGAAGTCTCAATAGGCACATACGCCTCATTCAAGACTTTTAACAAAACCTTTTGATGTCCAGTAGACTTCATTAGAAGGGACAACATCGACACCTGCTCTGGGCATTTACGCAGTTGGTCTATCACCTCATAATCAGGCATTTGCATCTTTTTAAAAAAGACCTCTGCCTCTTCAGCACTTACAGGTTTCTTTGACGGGAAACGCCTTTGTGTGGCGTTATTTACCTCCTGTGTGTTTAAGTATTTCTGCCCTAGGACGCTCTCGGATGAATTTCCCGCAATCTCTTTCCCTTTGCGCGTAACAAGTGTTCGTTGGTAGCTCCAGGGTACTGCGGACGGATCTGTCATTGGTTTTTGTTGCACGCGTGCAATAACCACAGGTTCATCTGGTTTTCAGGCCACATAAGTTCCCTTTGGTACATACATTGATGCTTCTCTCTTTAAGTGGAACTTCTTGGGGGCGCCTATGGACAATGGCTTTTCCACTCTACCTCGTGGGAGGTAAAGGACTCCGCTCTTCTGAGACGATGCTTTCAATTCAATCGTCTTTTCAGATCTGGTTTCAAGAACTTCAAACTTTTTCCCCATTTTCTCTTGTTTCGGGGGAGCCTCAGGCCGCTTCTCTATGTTGGCGATGGCGATTATCGCTTTCAAAGCTGGGTCAAATTCCTTGTCGTCACAAATCATTCCAATCAACGGCCCGTTGTTGTGGGCCGGTAATGGGTTGTTTGTCACATTTGGGATGTCTTCATCTGCGAAGACGATCCTCCCCTGATTGATCAATTCTTGCACTGCCTTCTTCAACGTCCAACAATTGTCGGTACTGTGTCCTTCAACACCTGAATGATATGCACAGTATATCCCCCTCTGGTAGGCAGGAGAGTCTGGATTCTGCCTGTTCTGCGGAACGGGCTGCAATAGGTTTTCTTGCCTGAGTTTCGGGAAAAGAGTGGAATATGGCTCCCCAATCGGTGTAAAGCTCATTTTGGGTTGCTCACGGTGTCGGGTGTTGTTTGGCCGTGGATTATACTGGTTTGGGTAAGGGGGTTGGTTTCTCTGGAAAGGAGGTGGATTCCTGTTGGCTGGTGGTTGTGGCCGTGCCAGAGGTTGAATGTTCATGACTGCAAAAGGTGGAGGCGGAGGAGCATAAGCCATGCCGTGAGGTGGATAGTAATGCTGGGGGGCCCTGTCGGAGAATACCTATCTTGAAGTCCGATATCTCCTATCTTCTATTGTCGCCATGGCAGTTTTCTCTTTTTTCTTGCTTCTAGGCATCCCTCCAGACCCGCCTTGAATGGCTTGGGAAGTTGCCCGAATGGCCGCTTGACTCAAAATTCGCCCTGTTTTCAAGCCATTTTCTACCATTTCTCCGATTTTGATTGCTTCGGCGAAAGGTTTCCCCATCGCCGACATCATATTTTGAAAGTAGTCTGGCTCTTGAGCTTGGAGAAAAGTCGTGACCATTTCAATGTCGTCCATAGGGGGTTTTACTCTAGATGCTTGCTCTCGCCATTTGATGGCGTATTCTCTGAAGCTTTCCGAGGGCTTCTTCTTTAAGTTCGATAGAGAATTCCTGTCTGGCGCAATATCGATGTTGTATTGGAACTGTTTCACAAAATCTCTGGCCAGATCATCCCAGATGTGCCATCGAGATATGTCTTGATCCATATACCATTCCGATGCTATTCCGACCAAACTTTCTCCGAAGTATGCCATCAACAATTCTTCCCTGCCGCCGGCACCCCGCAATTGATTGCAGTATTTCTTCAAATGAGTAATGGGGTCGCCATGCCCGTCATACTTTTCGAACTTTGGTGTCTTAAAACCTAATGGCAAGTGGACGTGCGGGAACATGCACAGATCGGCGTAAGATACACTTTTCTGTCCACTCAGACCTTGCATGTTCTTCAAGCTTTGTTCCAAACTCCTCATTCTTTTTGCCATCTCATCCTGCTCGGGGGCCTTTGGATTTTGGCTTGGTAGAAACTCATATCGAGGCGGCTGAGAATATGTATTGGCTGCAACCTGGGTATGGTCCCGTGTAAGCGGTGGTGCTGGGAATGTAAAGGATGAGGAGTCGAAGAAAGGGGCATGTGCGGTGGGGTGCGTTGTGATTGGAGCTGGCAACTCAACCGACGTTCTTGCAGATGTATCATGTGGTGTCACCCGAGGATGGGATGTGGAGGGTGATTCAGAGAGGTTTGTAGCATTGGAATACCCGAACAGAGTAGGCGGGTAATTGATGGGGGTATTTGTAATACCGCTTGACCTGAGAAGAATTTCAGGGAACCCGGGGACCGGACTCGGGGGCTCTTTCCCGTTGTTCCAATCGTCCAACATCTCGAGCATGCGGCAACGCAACATTCTGTTCTCCTCCAAAGCTGCCGACTCAGTAGCCGGGATGGTTGTCAATGAGCTTTCTTCTGAACCGGGAATGGTTACTAAAGGCATTTCTGAAGACATGTCGGAACCCTTCTTTGATCTAGTAAAATAGGAATGAGTACTTTCAGGCTGCCGAACTTTTCGTTTGGACCTTGTGAAGTACGAATGTGGTGCCAGATTACCGCAAAGTCAACCACTTTTACTAAAACCTGGAGTTTGGCAAACAAACGGTTAGTCTGAAACAACATAACAGATAAGTAATCTCACGTTGGGTGTGATGCACTTATACAGGTGATAATGTTGCTATATGTATTCGTTTGCGATGCGTCATTCCGGTTTGTATTTTCTTTCGCTTTCATCCTTCATCGATCTTCTTTTTCTCTTAACTTCCTCCCCCCCCCCTTTTTTTTTATATTTATTTTTATTTTTATTTATTTATTTTTTAGTGATGGTCGAATCTTATGTGGATTGCCTACGTATCATGTCCCCGCATGAATCAGACCGGGCGTAGTTCGGAAACAAAAGACATAAGATATGAATGAAATGTTCATGAATTTTATTCCAACAAACCTTAAACTTAAAACACTTGCAAAATGACAACAATGGAGAAAAACTTTTAAAAAGACAAACAGACTCTAAAACAACAGACTCTTCTAAGCATGTTCCAGTGCCTCGAATCTTTGCGCCCGGGGGGCGTTGTTTGGCCTTGCTGCAGTTCTTGGGGTAAGATCTTTCTGTATGCTTCCCAATTCTGCCATGACTTGGTGGACACATTCCATGATTGAAGAAAAGAGGGCCGGCCGAGGTACTCGTTCGCAGTTCAAACACCTCATAGTAATGTAGTGCCCGATCTCATTGATCCTGGTTCTGATTATGTCTTTTTCTCTGAGCAGCTGCCCTATGTGCCTGTTCTTTGCCCCTAATACTTGAGAGTTGCCGGAGATATGGTCCAAGAGCCTGCCTATTTGCCTTTCCATCCGCGCCATCAAGTTGTGACAACGGTCTTTATCTGCTTTAACATCCTGGACTTGTCTGAGAGCTCGCTCTCTAAGAGTGGCGTTTGCCTTTCTCAAATCAACGATGATTGTATCATAGTCTTTCTCTACTTGTTGTAGACGGAGTGCTTCTTGGTGGGCTGCTCTCTTCCATTTTGTCCGGACTGCAACCAAAGCCGCTTTTGCCTTCTCCAAGTCTTCTTGGTGTTCAAAGGCTTTCCTTTCCAAATCATTTATCAGCATCTGATCACTCCGACTCCTCCTTGACCTCTCTGCGGCCAATTGCATCTCTCGAATTTGAGTTTGGAGTGTTTCTCTTTCCTCCTCCCAGCTGGCCCTTTCCCGATCGAAGTCAGCCTGTTGTATGTCCATGGCCGCTTCCAGAATTCCTTTGTCTTCTTTTAAAGTGTTGATGCAAGATTGGAAATTTTGCGTTGTCTCATGCTCAACCTCCCTAACTCTGGCTTCTATTTCTCTCTCCCAATCGACGGCATACTTCACTGACCTTTCTGACCTTTGCTCTTGTATTGGTTGGTTGTGGAACCATTCAAGATAAGCGAGACTCACTTCTCCCTGTTCCCGATCGGCAACCATCTCGTTGATGTCGGAGAGTCGACTACCGAACCATACCTTCTGTGCATAAGTCTCCCTCGGGGTCTCTTCCGTCACAAATTCCCATACAAATGATCGCATATCCTCAATTGGGGCCCTTTTCTGTTCTCTTCCCAACTGCCGCATGACACGTAGCGGGGCATATGGTTGGAAACCCCTGAAACCCATTAGTATGTAGAATGGGCGGTATGTCGACATATGCATGATTTTGGCGGAAGGGAACCAATAATAATTCCAGGTAAGTTGATCTGCTCTCAAAGAGTTGAGAAGTTCTTGCCAAGTCCTCAAGTCTTCCGGAAGGTTACAACGGGCGGCTCTGTTTGTATGACAGCGAATATAATTCAGCCAATCCGCTTTGAAGTTTATCACAATCGGGTGATGATAGAGATGTTCTATAAACCACATTTGTAATAAGATATTGCAGCCTTCAAAATAATCTTGTCCTTCTTGGCAACGAGTTAAGGCCCGGAAGATGTCTCCTAGTATCATCGGAAGAACAGTGTGTTCCTCGTTGCTCTGTAGATATGAGACCACTGCAGCTAAACGGATTCTGATGCGTCCGCCACGTTCGGGAAAAACCATGGTTCCCAAAAAAGCGATCATAAAAGCATAGATTCTTAAATCTCCCCAGGCGTCATAATTTAGCTGGTTAACAAATTCAACGTTTAAGAATTTCTCAAACCCTTCCTTATCACCAAATATGTCGTAGAGATAATCTAGTGGCACCCAACCGTTCTCCAGACAACCGAGGGGAACCCGCCGGAGACATAGCTTTTTCAAGAAGTTATTCACACCCATCTGCCTAGGAGCTGCAGGTCTCATCTTGTGCAAATCTCTTCCGAGCCCCGTGAGTCCGCCCAATTCTTCCAAAGTGGGTGTCATTTCGCAATCCCGGAATCTGAACACATTGCTTGTTGAGTCCCAAAAACTCACTAAAGCTCTGATCACATTTTTATCCGGTTTTATCGTCATGATGTCCGGAAGAAACTTGAGGTGCTTGTGAACTTGATTTCTTTCCCAAGCTGAAAAACTAGTCCACCATTTACGGAGCCGATCCGGGGTTTTGTCCTGGACCATGAACATAGGTGGCATTTCGTCTCTCACCCTTTTCTGGCCGATTCGTTGCGAGGAAGTCATGCTGATCCTAGAAAAGATAAAAATAAAACTTAAGATTTTTTCCAAATTTTTTTTTATATTATAAAAAAACGAATCTTGTTAATTCGGCCTTTCAGCACTTGAAGAAGATTTGAAGGCTGTATAACAGGATACGAGTGTGATGTCTATATTCCGTTTTTGCGAAATTAGTCCTCCGGCGCCCCTTTTGAGGCGTTTGGCTATTTTTGCAAAATTTCCTAACTCTCGACTAAGAACAAAAATCCTAATTCTAATATTTTTATTATTGTTTTCCTTAAAAAAAAATCAGTATTAGTTGAGCCCGATATGGGTTGCCTACGTATCTCATGTTTGGTGAGAATCAAACTTGCGTAGTTCGAAAATAAAAGGACTAAATCATTTTAAGAAAAGAAAACAAACTATTTTAAACAACATTTCTAAAACGAATTATTTTCAAAGGAACTAAGAAAATTTATTTGAAAATTATTTTCAAAGAAACTAAACTATTTTTGTAAAATTAAGAAAATTTATTTGGAATTTTTTTTTTGCATTTTTTTTTTAGAATTTATTTTTAAAGATCTAACTATTTTCGTAAAATTAAGAAAATTTATTTGGAATTTTGGCATTTTTCTTTTTTTTTTTCAGAATTTATTTTTTAAAGAACTAACTATTTTCGTAAAATTAAGAAAATTTATTTGGAATTTTTTTTTTTTGCATTTTTTCAGAATTTATTTTCAAAGAGCTAACTATTTTCCATAAAACTATTTTGACTATATACCTTGACGTTTTCCACTTCTTCCTCTTTTTTAACAAACCGGTCGGCATGTAAGATCGAAACAAATAAATGCACACAAAAAGATGCAACAAGTTGGTCTTTTTGTTTCGGGTACACCTGTCCTAGACAGGCCCAACCCCTGTGTTGAGCCTCCTAAGTCAAATATGCACATGATGCAAATAAACGTTCCTATCGGGGATCCGGCATAAGGTCTTGTTATTCTAAGTCATCGTCCTGTTGGAAAAAGTGTCTAGACTGGCTTTAACTCGAGCGGACAACTCGAGCCGAAGAGTGTCGGTGCACCGGTAGCATGGCTTTCCGGCTTAATTGACAAAACTCTCCGCCTAAACATGTGTGACTACAAAATCCTTCACCGGGTGCCAAGCACCACAAAGCTATCTTGAGAAAAACGGGCTATGTCCAGCAAATGCCCGGTATTGTATTTCAAAAGACTCAGAAAAGAGAAAAATGGGTATCGGCACAATTTATATACAGTTCACGAAATATCAAAGCGGTAAAGCAACATTTAGCATATAAAATATAAACATGTAATAAATTCAGATAATAAATAAGCCAAATAAAATAATTATTCAAAGCTCGAATTCTTAAACCCTGAACCAGTAGTTCTGGATTTGTAATCTCCAGCAGAGTCGCCAGAGCTGTCACACCTCCTTTTGGCGCGTCCGCTACCCGGTAGAAGCACAAGGGAGTTTTTCCAATTTAAGTGACAATGTTTGAAACGGGATTATTTTATTTATTTTTAGAGTCGCCACTTGGAATAAATTATGGTGTCCCAAGTCACCGATTATTTAAATCCCGAATCGAGGAAATTTTTCGACTTTCCAAATGAAGTCTGCGAACCAGAAATTCTAAGTAAGGAATTCGTTGACCCGAGGGAAGGTGTTAGGCACCCCCGGATCCCGTGGTTCTAGCACGGTCGCTTCAATTATTATAAATGGCTAAAAATACCTGATTTTTTACATGTTTATAAATTATACGCTCTAATTAAACTTTAAACCGCTCTGTTAATTTGAAACCATACCAAAAGAAAGATTAATTACAACATAGACTCGAATTTTGACAAATAGGTGAAATAAAAGGGTATCCGGATTACTTTGAAACTATCAAAAACAAAAAAAAAAGGATTGATTTTTAGATTAAACAAGAATTCAATTTATGTAAAGACGCATAGTTTTGTCATTTTTCTAATCTAAACATGTGCAAAATAATTCCT
>JASVEL010005206.1:0-2500 GCA_032618575.1 Nicotiana noctiflora | reverse complement strand
AAATTCGAAACTCCCTGTTATCCAATAAAAACCTAAAATTCCTAATAATAAACCAAAATCCCCTACACGATTAGTTACAAACGCTTTTTGACAAGCATTTGCCGCAACAGGTCGTGTAAACCAAAATCCTATTAATAGATAGGAACACAGCCCAACCAATTCCCAAAAAATATAAATTTGTATCAAATTCGAACTAGTAACTAATCCCAACATGGAAGTACTGAAAAAACTCATATAAGCAAAAAATCTCAAATAGCCTTGATCATGAGCCATATAATTATCACTATAAATAAGAACCATACTTCCAACAGTAGTGATTAATATTGACATAATAGAAGTAAGTGGGTCGATCAAGTATCCGAAGTCTAAAGAAAAATCATTATTGATGATCCAAGACCATACATATTGATAAAAAGAACTGCTATTTATTTGCTGAATAGACAGGTAGATTGAAAAAACCATGACTATGCTTAACAATAAAACACTCTGAAAAGCCCACATACGGCGAAAATTTTTTGTTGCCGTTGGAAAAAGAATAAGTCCCGCTCCTATTAACATAGGGACTGGAAGTGGAATGAAAGGTATGATCCACGCATATTCATATGTCTGTTCCATAAAAAAGTTTTGAATTCTTAATTAATTGTTTCCGATTCACCGGATCTTACCTCTTTTGAAAGGAGTCAATAAAAAGTCAAAATATGGACTAACTTAAACTAATTTAAAACTTAAATCGAATTTTCTATTCTTACTTATTCTGAGTCTTTGCTAAATACTTCAACTATTGAAATCAAGAAGTTACAATTGGTCAAATGATATGAAAGGGATTAATTACTAGTCTCTTTTGAAATAGGCCTATTTTTCTCCAAGTTTGACCAGTGAATCGAACGGGGATTCAAGTTTTTCATTTCATGAAGTAAAAATGCGGTTCTTATCTTTAAACCTTTCGAGGTATTTTATTGCATGTAAATGAAATGTGGAACCATAAATAGAAATCGAGTATTTTTTGGATTCTTTATTTTCTTTTTTATTTTTATTAAGTTCAACTAATTTCCTTTCTACAGAACAGCCGATTAGCAAATTCTATAGGTATAGATTTTATGAATCAAAAATAATGTGAAATAAAGATACCAGTCAATAGAGAACCTTTTTTTTTTACAATTATGAATGTTTTATGGAATAGAAAAACTTGAAAAAAAAAAACACACACATATTGACCCTCTTTTTTTATTTCCAGTATTATTCAATTTTCACACATCTTTTGCCTATCTCGATAATGTTTTATTTTAGGACGACACTATTAGCTCGAAAATAAATAGTAGTAAAAAGAATTCGTTTTGCACAATAGATGTCTTTCACATCCAGCTATAACAATAAGTAATTTTTTTATTTCTAAATGGCAGTTCCAAAAAAACGCACTTCGACATCAAAAAAGCGTATTCGTAAAAATATTTGGAAAAGGAAGGGATATTCGATAGCATTAAAGGCTTTTTCGTTAGCGAAATCTCTTTCTACCGGGAATTCAAAAAGTTTTTTTGTACGCCAAACAAAAATAAATAAGTAATAAAACGTTCGAATAATTTGAATAAACTTGAAAAAAGAATTCAATTATTCTTAAATTATTCAATTATTATCTAATTGAATAATTTCATGATTTCCCTTTCATATTTGATATTGATTAGCTCACCAATCAATACGTAATGGAACTCGCTTCGCTTTTCTGATTGATAGATAAAATAATAGAATTAGGAAATCCTCTATTTACTGAATAATAACTTTTTTATTGACAAAAGAGTAAACATCATTTCTATTCCAAGGTGGGGAGTTTCATTTTCCCCATCGACCTATTTGCAGAATTCCATTAAAAAAAATTCTATATTTCCATTCTATTTCCATATCTATAGAAGAACGTATATAAAAATCTTTAGTTAAACTTAGTGAAAGTTAAGAACTCATTGAAACTAATTGATTCTATTTTGAAACCTTTTTGTTTTGTCTAACTTTCTAACTCTTTATTTTCTCTGAATTATTATATAGATCCCCATGTATATCTTGTCCTTAACCCAATAGAGAAAATTGCTTAATGAAATTCTGTATGACTGGTTGTCAATTTTGAGCCATGCAAAATAGGTTCTTTTCTTTCTATTTTGTCTTCAAAATCCATTTTTTGTTTTAGATTTCTGAAATAAAATAAATAGGAAATAGCTGATTAAACAATGAAAACATAAAATTTTGGAACTCTATTCCTTAATTGAGTATAGAACGGTTTAGTTACAAGAGTTCAATTCTAGGAAAGCATAAAATATAGGAAAGTCCCAGGTTAAATAAAAAAAACTAAGACTCTAAACTCAAATCTAAAATAATGAACCTTCAACTTCAAATTCCTATTTGAACAACTTTTGATTGTTATTGATCCATTTGAATCATTACTAAACTAAAATAGCTTCCTCAATCTCGACGATTGCTTATTCATAGGCTATTATGAGTTCAAGACAGGCCGCTA